>JAJOOO010013465.1:0-31464 GCA_029582685.1 Solanum piurae | reverse complement strand
TGGTTCCATTTAAGACATCTTTTTTTGTTTAAATTTTAGTTCTCAAGATTCAATTTTGATAGTGAATTTTTTCTTCTTAAAGAGGTTGGATGCAAGTTTTTTAGGTGGTGTGAACTTGATTATACTGAACACGCTAGAGTTGCTATTTCGGAATTACAAAAGAGGATTAAAAAACATGATGAAGAAAAGGAAAAGAGTAGGAAGAATTAATTTTGATTCTTGTATATAAATTAAAATTAATTTTGAATTTTTTTTATTTCTAAAATCGACATGTAAAATATTTAATTAGTTGGCCGCCATTGAGTGGCTCACTAATACACGTTGGAGCGTTTGCATTTCACACTCTTTGACTGCAAAAATCGTGTGTTTATTTATTTAAAAGTTGGATAGTTAAAGTGTATGTTTGTGTACTATGAAAGTTGGAGGTCGAAGTTAAAATTTAAAGCCAAGTTTAGGGTCCAATATATGTATTATGTCTATTAATAATGTTGTGTGTAATACACTCTCTCTTCCGAGGGCGGACCCACCCTATGTCATGGGTTGTTGACCGACATTGCTTCGTTGAAATTTTTTCGTATTTTATATGTATAAAAATCTGAAAAAATAAAAATATCCTTACAAATAACATTAATGACATTAGTTGAACAATTGAGCCTTTTGGCTCGTTGGTTTGCAGCATGAAATGAATGGTTATTCGCCAGGCACGGCCCAAGATCGAGCCTCAGCAAGGCCGAATTGTCTTTTATTTTTGAGACATTTTCAGAAAAAAAATTAATATTATAGGGATTCAAACCTCCAACCTCCTATTTATAGTCAAATTAAGCTAAAATAAACCAATTGCACTAGAGTATTTAGTATTCCCTCGTCCCATTTTATGTGAGGTAGTTTGACTCGGCACGAAGTTTAAGAAAGAAAGGAAGACTTTTAAAACTTGTGGTCTGTAAATCATTTCATTAAGGGTAAAATAAATATTTTATAGTTAACTTGTTACTTAATATAGAAATGTGTCATTCTTTTTTAGACTGACTAAAAAAAAATAAGTCATATAAATTGGGACAGAGGGAGTACTTAATAGTATCTCCAATGAGACTATTATAAATACATTTCAAAATATGAAAATCCGTCGAGGAAAGTTTAGTAGTTTACTTGACTTACATTGTATTAGTACGTTTTAAATAGTTTTTATTAATATAATGCTATTATATCAATTATTTATTATTTATTAATTTTTAAATATCGACCGGTTACAAAAAAATCTGTGTATGTCATTGCTCTCTTCTGTTTAAAATTTTTGTCACGCAGCATTCCACATGGAAAAATAATTTCACTGTGACAAAGCTAAATAAATTAATATAATGTTAAATGTTAAGATTAAAGATACAAATTATCACCATATAAATTAATTTATTCTTTTTTGTAACATATGATATTTTCTTCTCCATCTTATTAGTCGTGGTTTCATCTTAGTCACGGGGTTAATATCTCATATACTTGGAAGGGGAGAATTTAGATTATATATATCCATTCTCTAATATCATTAACCTGTGTGGTGAGATTATTGAAATTTCTTTCATCTTAATTAGAGACTTTAAATTTGAATCCTTGAAATGGAATTTTTTAATGTAAAGTATTTATAACCACCACAAAATTGCCTTATTCGGACGATAGAATTCCAAATAATAAAGATTAAGCCAAGTGGCAACTAACCAGTCCATTATAAAGTCACACAATTTTAAGATGATATTGTAAAGCATTCTTTGATTATCTGCCTTTGGTCTTAGGTTCAACAATAAGATAAATGTAAAATATTGGAAAGTGGATTTTTTTTTGCTTTAATGATTGCTTTTCTTTTTGCATAAAAGGGGATATTATTGTTTCCTTTCCACTTCCCTTTTTATAATGGAGGACTTTTGAAAGCAATTTGAGTCTCTTTAAATATTATTTTATTTCACCTTTTTTTTTCTTCCTTTAACTTCTTGTTCAAATAAAAATAAGTTTTTCAATCCTAAAAGTTGATCTAACTAGATGATTTGTGTTGTTATTATATTTCACTATTTTCGTTCTAATTTATATTTCATTTCTAGATCATATCATACATTTATATGCTCTGTATGAGACTTGAGTTATATATATGTAATGGCTAATAAGTTATTATTGAACTTGAATGTCCAGAAATTAATTAACGAATAGACAACAAAACGAATTAAATTATGAACATTAAAAAAGAAGACTTGGAGGACCTCACCCTCATTGGATTCAATATTTGTTTCTTTTAGCTTCCTACAATTATTACTTATCCATTCGTTTCAACTATTTCATTTTCTTTCTTTCACTTTTAAAAATAAATATGAAATCAGTTATACTTTGCCAACATTTATTCTCAATGGGAAACCCTTCTTTTTTTTAGTTGGATTCGAAAAGACTTTGGGTGCACCAATATAAACATAGCTCAAAAATGAGCTCTAAGCTAAACTTAAAATAAAAAACAATAAAAAAGGTCTTTAGTTAGATTCAAACCCTGGTCTCAAGTAGGGCTGTGCATTCGGTTTTTTGGTTTGGTTTTACAATATTCAGTTTGGATTTTCGGTTTTTGGTTTTGTAAAAGTGTAACCCAATCCGATCCAAAATAAATTTGGTTTGGTTTGGTTTTCCTCTATTCGGTTCGACTTTTTTCGGTTTGGTTATTCGGTTATGTCAATAATTAATAACATTTATAACCAAAGTAATAATATTTAATCCCTTAAATATACTTTCTAATATAAATCATAAATAAAACTTAAAACACAATACTTATAAGTATACCTATTGTACATGTAATTCAAACATAAAATATAAACGTAATCATCATGGCAATAACCAAAAAGGGACAAAAGTGGTTAACTCCAACTTAATTCTAAGCCTAAACATTATATATATATATATATATATATATAAATATAAATTTGGTTTTTTTCGATTTTCGGTTTTTATTTTTTAAAATCCGAAACCAAACCAAACAAAATAATTTATTAATCCAAAACCAATCCGAAAAACCAAAAAACCAATCCAAATAAAAATTCGGTTTGATTTGGTTTGGTTATTCGGTTTAATCCGAATAGTGCACACCCCTAGTCTCAAGGGTGGTATCTATAGCTTGTACTAGTAGCACAAGGGCACTTCTATGCTTATCATGAGTGCACTGTTAAGTATATCCTAATTTCTATCAGTTTTTTAAAATATATATATATATATATATATATGATTTTTCGGAAGTTATCGGGTGCACGTGCATTCCCCTTTCCATAGTGTGGGTCCGCCTCTGCTCATAAAGCAAAATGATTAGAATTTAACTTGTGAAGCTCAAAATTTTAACATAGATCTTCATCTAGCTATTGTGTGTTGACCTTGCCCACAAAGTTCGCCCATGCCACTCGCCACAAACAGAGAGCAATCCCAAAGTTTATGTATTCTCTTCAACTCTTCTCAGAATTCTATATCTAATGAAGCCGTTGTTTCCTCTCAAAATTCACGGCAGCCACTTAATCCTTCTTCACTAAACCAAACTACCCATTTTCAACAAGAAAATCCACCTGTATTAACTTACCAACAATGCAGTCCACCTTTAACGCCTCAATCCTTACCTTCATTGGCCAGTCAAAACACCCATTTATCTCTTTCAGTATCTAACTAATGAGACTTCATCATAGTAGTTGTTTGTTAAGTAGTTAAAAGAGGGTTAAGGTGATTAAGGATAGAATAGTCTTTCCTCTTTAAAAGTTTGTTGTAACTAATTCTTCTATTAGTTAGTTAGAGGAACAACTATAAATACACGCTTCCTTCATTGTACAATTAGCCCTTTGAGCTCATATATGAAATTCTTCTTTCTTCTCTTCTAGTAGCTTCTGTAAACTATGTCTACATTCATGGTATCAGAGCCATACACAGTGACAAACTGTGATAGGCGATGCCGTTGAAGAATCAGAGAATTTCTTTGTCAATTCACAGATTCATCAGATTCTCAGTTGATCTGCAGATTGGAGTTTACATCTGTTATCAATTGTGTTTGATTCTTATTCCACAACAAGTTTGATTACTATGTCTCCAGATCGAGTAGCTGAAGAACTAGATCGAGGTATCAACAATGGAGAAATTATTGGTTTCTTCACTTTGCCTTCTAATACAGTCTCATCATCTCAAGATATTGACTACAATCATCCTCTGTTTCTTAGTCCTACTGATGTGAGTGGAGTTAGCCTTATCTCTTTTCAATTACTTGGTGTTGAGAATTACACATTGTGGAGTCGATCCATTATATTAGCTCTATTGGGAAGAAATAAGATAGGATTAGTGGATGGATCTTATATGAAGAAAATTTATGGTGAAGAACTGTGGAGGCAATGGGAGAGGGTAAATGCCATTGTATTGTCCTGGTTAATGAACTCTGTATCTAAAAATCTGCTTAATGGTGTTGCTTTTGCTTCGAGTGCTTTGCAAGTTTGGAATGACTTGAAAGATAGATTTGATAGTGTAGATGGTTCTAGAACATACAGTCTTCACAAGGACATTGTAACATTGCAACAAGGTACTAATTCAGTTTCTGAGTATTATACTAGACTTAAAACTTTGTGAGATAAGTCTGAACTTTTAGTTCTTTCTCCTTGTTGCAACTGTGATAAGTCAAAGGGATTTGTAGGTCACATGAATAGGCAGACGTTGTATCAATTTTTGATGGGGTTAAATGAGTCTTATCAGCATGCCAGGAGTCAAATTCTGATGTTAAATCCTTTGCCTACTATCAATCATGCTTATGCTATGATAGTGAGAGATTAAAGCCAAAAAGCAGTGATATCTCACACTAACAACATGGGAATGAACACAATTGGTGTTGACTCTGTAGCTATGTATTATAAATCTGCATCTACCTCAGGTGTGAATTAGAGATTCAAGAGGAACTCAACTTTAGTTTGTGACTTTTGTAAGTGTAAAGGTCATAGCAAGGAGTACTGCTACAAGATTGTAGGGTATCCACCCGACTTCAAGTAAAAAAGGAAGCCACAAGGTACTGCATCAGATGTCAACTCTGATCAGGTTCATTTCTCCTATGGTATGAATACTAATGCGTAGATACCAGGGTGGAGGAGAAAATCTGATAGCTCTCAGAGTGATCATGGTGTATCAGGTACTTCCAGTTTTTCTAAGCTGGTCAGTCAAGATAAACTGGAGGTGAAACAGTTGTTGAAGGGTTGCACTTTCATAATGGATCAATATGATCATATTCTCAAAGGTTTTCAGCACAAGACAGACATTGCCTCATCTGATTGTAATACTACACATGTTGCTGCTCATACTGCAGGTAATGATCATGTTGTTGCTCATACTGCAGGTAATGATCATGTTGTTGCTCATACTGCAGGTAAATCATTACATGTTCCTGGTATTAACAGAGTGTGGATTGTAGATACTGGTGCTACAAATCAAATTGTGTTTGATTTAGATATGTTTATCAAAGGCACTGTTTCCAAATTAGAGGTTCTTAAGGTTGTGTACTTACCTAATGGAGACAGTACTCAAGTGACACATGTAGGCTCTTGTACATTAGGAGATAATGGTATTATTTCCAATTCCCTTTATCTACTTGACTTCCAGTACAATTTGATGTCTGTCAGCAAACTAATAAAGGAACTAGGCTGCTCAGTTACTTTCTTCCCTAACTGCTGTGTTTTTCAGGAGCTTTACGGTGGTAAGGTGAAGCAAATTGGTGAAGAAACAGGTTTTCTATATACTCAAAAGCATGTCAGTAATCAAAGGGATATAGCTTTAACTATGTCTCAAGTTTCCACAAACATGGAGTTGTGGCATAAAAGGCTAGGGCATGTATCTTCTGGTGTACTTGCTCGAATGTTTCCTATGAATAAAGAAAGTCAGTGTAAGGTGTCTAAGTGTTTAGTTTGTCCTTATGCCAAGCAAACTAGACTTAATTTTCCCACTAGTAGTATCAAGAGTTGTGATTGTTTTGAGTTGATTCATGTTGATCTTTGGGGTCCATATAATACAGCTACATTTGATGGAAACAAGTACTTTCTTACTATAATGGATGACTTCTCAAGAATGACTTGATTATTTCTTCTTAAACATAAATATGATGTTTGTCTTTAAATATGTTTGTGCAATATGTTCATAATCAATTTGTAAAAACTGTTAAGACAATAAGGTCTGATAATTGCACTGAGTTTGTAAACTCTACTTGTGAAAGCATGTTTCAAAATTTAGGTATTATACATCAGAGATCTTGTCCATATACACCCCAACAGAATGGGGTGGCTGAAAGAAAACACAGACATCTACTTGAAGTTACAAGAGCACTCAGATTTTAAGTAAAAATTCCTATCAAGTACTAGGGGCATTGTGTATTAGCAACAGCCTACATTATCAACATAATTCCTAGCAGTGTACTTAATTTCAGAATCCCTATGAGAGATTATATGGTAGTAAACCCTTACTGACACATTTTAAGACAATTGGTTGTTTATGTTTTGCCAAAAGTATTACTGAACATGATAAACTAATGCCTAAATCCAGGTCAGCTATACATATGGGGTATTCAGCAACACAAAAAAGGTATATTCTTCTTGATCTTACCACCAAAGTCTTTTTTTAAGCAGAGATACTATCTTTAGGGAAGACATATTTCCTTTTTCACATGACAAAAGCTCTGGAAGACACCAGTTATTCACAGATGTATTGCAAGGAGGTTCAGATGAAAGTTTTCAAGAGTTGTCTCAGCCAGCTTATGTATGCCACATTTCTGAGCATGAAGGACATGAGTCCGGACTTGCAGGTCAGGAGACTGAGCAACTTGGAGACCAAGAGCATGTTCATGACATGTCTGATATTTTAGGTGATGCAGTATGTAATCCTTCAGCACAAAATGGCTCAGAAAGTTCTTCTTCTTGTACTGACACTCTTATGGATTCTAGTCAAGAGGGTCAAGAAGTTGTTGTACCAACTGACATCAGAAAGACTACTAGAACTAAGAAGTCTCCTGCTTGGATGACAGATTTCATTACACAAAAGGCATTGAAGTATCCTATGGGGAATTATGTGAGTTATAATCATCTCTCACATTCTTATCAGTGTTATATTGCTGCTTTTTCCTCACTGAAGGAACCTAGTACATATTCAGAAGCTGTGATAGATCAAAGATGGATAGATGCTATGCAAATGAAAATTCAAGCATTAGAAAGTAACAATACCTGGGTGGTCAGTGACTTATCACAAGGAAAGAAACTTATAGGCTGCAGATGGGTATACAAGATTAAGTATAAGGCTACTGGTGAAATAGAGAGATTTAAAGCAAGGTTGGTGGCTAAAGGTTACAGTCAACAAGAAGACATAGATTATAAGGAGACTTTCTCACCTGTGGTTAAGATGGTAACAGTGAGATCTATAGTCTCTCTTGTAGCCTCCAGAAAGTGGCATATTCATTAGATGGATGCTTTAATGCCTTCCTTCAAGGTGATTTAGAGGATGAAATTTATATGCATCTTCCACAAGGTTTTATCAGTCAAGGGGAGAAGGTTTGTAGACTGACAAAGTCATTATATGGTCTCAAACAAGCACCAAGACAGTGGAATCACAAGCTGGCTGAAGCTCTTGTTATTCTCAAATTCAGACAAAGTCAGTATGACTATTCCTTGTTCATTCAAAATTCAGAAGCTGGTATAGTAATTGTGCTTGTGTATGTAGATGACATGTTGATTACTGGCAGAAGTCGTAAGTTGATTGAAGAGACAAAGAAAGCATTACAAAAGGTGTTTAAAATGAAGGACCTAGGTGAACTAAAGTATTTTCTAGGCATTGAGTTCATTAGGACAGAAAAAGGCATACTTATGCATCAGATAAAGTATATCTTGGAGCTTATAGCCGAAGTAGGAATGCTAACAGCAAAGCATGCAGGAACTCCCATTGATGTTAATGTCAAGCTAACTTCAAAACAGTATGATGAGCATATAAGAGACAAGAAGGACTCTGAAGATCAGTTGGTAGATCATACATCATATTAGAAACTAATTGGGAAACTATTATACCTTAACATGACAAGGCCAAATATATCATTTAGCACTCAGACTCTAAGACAATTCCTACAACAGTCAAAGAAGTCACACATGGATGCAGCCTTAAGAGTGGTTAGATATCTTAAAAGACAACATGAATAGTGTCTTCTATTGACTAGTTCTTCAGATGAATTGGTTACGACATGTTGTGATGCAGACTGGGTCTCTTGTCCACTTACCAGAAGGTCTGTTACAGGCTACTTGATCAAGATAGGCAACTCATTAGTGTCATGGAAAGCAAAGAAACAAACCACAGTCTCCAAGAGTTCAGCTGAAGCTGAGTACAAAAGTCTTGCCTCTACTGTGTCAGAGTTGGTATGGTTACTTGGAATGTCAAAGGAAGTAAGAGTTGAAGTGCAGCTGCCAATACAAGTATACAGTGACAATAAAACAACAATACAAATAGCTGCAAATTCAGTCCATCATGAGAGGAAAAAACATATAGAAATAGATTGCCACTTCATAAGGGAAATGATACAACAAGGTTCAATCAAAGTGAATTATATACCAACACAAGAACAATCAGCAAATATCTTGACAAAGGGGCTGTCCAAAAGTCAAAATGAATATTTGTTATGCAAGCTAGGAGTGTTGAACATTTTTGCCCCTCCTAGCTTGAAGGGGAGTAATGAGACTTCATCATAATAGTTGATTGTTAAGTAGAAGGTGGTTAAGGTGATTAAGGGTAGAATAGTATTTCCTCTTTAAAAGTTTGTTGCAACTAATTCTTCCATTAGTTAGTTAGAGGAACAACTATAATACATGCTTCCTTCATTGTACAATTAGCCCTTTGAGCTCATATATGAAATTCGTCTTTCTTCTCTTCTAGTAGCTTCTGTAAACTGTGTCTACGTTCACTAACCCTATTGCACCTCCTTCTACTCCACATTTGGCGGCTATCCTCACACACTACATCAAAAATGATCTTTAGCGGCAATTAATTAACGGTAATAGTTCAATTGCCGCTAAATATATATTTTTAGCGGCAATTAACACTCTTTATATATATGTCCCTAAAGCCTTAAGCGACATTGGATCTAATGACACTTAACTAATGTCAGTAAAGACTTTAGCACTCTTTATTGATATGTCTATTTATTGCCGCTAAAAGTTATTTTTTTTTATTATAGTGACACACCCAAGCACACAACCAATCAAACCCACTTCAGCAATTCCTTCCACCACAACAACGAGTCACTCAATGGTTACCCGTTCCAAAAATAATATCCATAAGTCCAAACCAGAGGTGGAGCCTGGATTAGGAGTTTGGGGTTCTAAATTTTAGAACAAAAGAGAAAGGTGTTCGAAACACAACAAATGTTTGAAAAGCATTTTCACCTACAATCAATCAATTTTGTTAGGGGGTGCACAAGTTAATTTACATATATATATTTATTTAATTTCTCAATACAACCCCTACCACCCCTAGCCCCCTCCCCAAAAAAAATTATTTTTGTAAAATTATTTCAAATTTTTAAAATTTCATTTTTTACTCCACTCCATACCATGACCCCCCCCCCTCCCCCCTCGTCATTTTCTAGGAAAACGTTTTCCTTTTTACCAAACACACCCTAGTTATAGCTTCATATTTGTTGCAATTTTTGTACTAGGTTCAAATGAATCTAATATTAATACTTACATTTTCCTTTGTGGGTATTATGTTATCGAGCTTTATTGAAACTAATTAAGAAAAAAAAATTGTTACAATAACAGTAAATGAGAAAAATAAACTAAGAATCTAATTTCATCCATTGTTCCCAGCACCTCCAAACATCTGCTGGGTTTTTCACGATGATTGTTGGGTTTCATAGACCCTGTTTGGGATTGTTGCAAAAATCTGCTTATTTTTAGAAGCATTTTTTAAAATAGTTTTTCAGAAAAATGTTTTTATAAAAAAATAATTTGTATTTGGCTATTCATTTGAAAAGTGCTATTGATAAGCAAATTGTGTTTGACTAATCTTTTTAAAAAAGTATTTTTAAGTGTCAAATTAGAAGAAAATACAAGTATCAATCTACTTTTAATATGAAGATTATTTTATATATAGAAATTATTTTAACTATCTATTATAAAAAAAATTAATCAAACTTTCATTTATATTGAATTCAAATGTACATATTCAATTTTTCAATCAATATTATACATAGATAAATTTTAAAAAAAAATTGATATAATATTGATATGATCATTTAAATATAATTAAAAACATCAAATATAAAGTAATGATGATAAACGTAAAATAATAAAAATATATTATATCAAAATAAAATTCTTAAATGAAACTTTTACCAAAGTTATGAGATATGTTAATTAATTAATAAGGGATATATGAGGAAATATGTAAATATAGAAGGGATAATTTGGTCTTGTAAAAAATAATATTCTGCTTCTGCTTTTTTTAAGAAACAGAAATTTTCAGCTTCTTTCTAATAACAAAAAAATTATTTCTACTTCTATTTAAAAGCAGTTTATTGATTTGTCAAACATCTTATTTTTTTAAAAAAATATTTTTTTTAAGTATGTTTTTTTGACTTCCAACAGTAATACTAAACCGTCTCTAAGAGAATTGAAGAAATGACTCTTTCTTTTTTTTTAGTGATTTTTGAGTTTTTTTTAACGTAACACATAAATGGGAAAACATAAGGAAAAAGGCACAAAAAAGGATATATAGGATCCTAGTTTTTAATAAAAATGATAAGTAGGAATTACTATAATGAATGTGCATTTATATTTTTTCCATAAATATTACTCCCTCTGTCCCAATTTATGTGACTTACTTTCCTTTTTAGTCAGTCCCAAAAAGAATGACATATTTTTATATTAAGTAACAATTTAACTATAAATATCTATTTTACCCTTAATGAAATGATTTACAACCACACAAATTTCTTTCATTCATTTTGGACCACAAATTTTAAAAAATTTTATTTCTTTCTTAAACTCCGTGTCGAGTCAAACTATCTAACATAAAATGGGACGGAGGGAGTATAAGATTAGTGTTTAATAGAAGGGCAAATAGTGTCATTCAACTTCAAAAGGGTGTCGTGGTAGAGGAGACTTGACTAAGAGCAATATATATATATATTTTAATTTAATATTATCAAAAAAGCCAAGTAAGATGATAGAAAATTATGTAAATTAAACAACTTGTAGGGTCAGACATGCAGAATGTTTTGCATAATGACATACATTTAACAACTCAAATATTGACAATCTTAACCAAAACAATGAAATTGAGATTATTAAATAAAGCTTATACCATGTCATTTCTTTGCATTATCAATTCTTGTGAAAAAATACATTTGCAGAGGTTGAAATTCATTAATGTTAGAAGCAATAACTTCACCGGAGCCATTCCATCATTTTAAAGTTTGTTACCAAACCTACGCTTTGTGTACCAATCGAAAAACCAATTTACAGGGAAAATTCCAACTTTCCTTTCCAATCTAACAAAGTTGCAAGTGTTGAGAATGGAGAGAAATTTTCTTGAAGGAGAGATCCCTCGGGAAATTGGTGATCTTCGTTACCTGACTGTCCTAGACCTGCAAATTAATCAGCTTATTGGCGCAATACCACCATCAATCTTCAACATTACGACGATGCAAGTAATTGCTCTTAGCGACAACAATATTACAGGTAAGCTTCCAAAACAATATTATTGGTATTTGTTGATAATGAGTTTACTGGAACTGTACCAAGAGAGCTAGGTAAACTTAAGAAACTTCAGGTATTGCAATTAGCTATGAATGAGCTTACTGTCTCTGTCCCTGCAAGCATTTTCAACATATCAGCACTGCAGATGCTAGAGCTTGGACAAAACAAGCTTTCAGGTACTCTACCTTCAGATTTAGGTCGTCGAATGCCCAACCTAGAAATATTTCTTTGTGGAGGAAATAATCTGATTGGTTTTATCTCTGATTCAATCTCTAATTCATCGAAATTCAGAATACTTGAACTCTCAGGAAACAGTTTCACAGGTCCAATTCCTAAATCACTTGGTAACTTAGAATACCTTGAGTTTCTGAACTTGCACGGGAATAATTTTGTCAGCGATTCAATATTGAGCTTCCTTGCATCATTGACAAACTGTAGGAATCTAAGAGTACTTGATTTTGGTCATAATCCGTTAGGTGGTGTTTTGCCTCCATCGGTTGGTAATTTCTCCGACTCTCTAGTTATTTTTGGAGGAAATGGTTGTAAACTGAAGGGCGTCATTCCTCAAGAAATTGGTAATCTTACTGGATTGACAAAGATGAGTCTGTCTTACAATGAGTTGACTGGACATATTCCAAATACTGTGCAAGGCATGTTGAACCTTCAACAACTTTACTTATTTGACAACAAGATAGAAGGATCCATACCAGATATTATCTGCAATTTAAAGAATCTAGGTGCATTAGACTTGTCAGAAAATCATTTTTCTGGTTCAGTGCCCTCGTGCTTAGGTAACATGACCAGTTTGAGGGAACTTTATCTAGCTAACAACAAGCTGGATTCTAGATTACCTTCAAGCTTGGGGAGCCTTCAAGATCTCATACAATTCGATGTTTCATCCAATTTATTGAGTGGGGAAATTCCACTGGAGAGCGTAAACTTAAAGGCCGCAACACTCATTGATCTGTCGAATAATTATTTTTCTGGTAAGATTCCTAGTACTCTAGGGCGTCTAGATAGATTGATTAATCTTTCTCTAGCACATAATAGATTAGAGGGTCCTATTTCTGAATCATTTGGCAAAATGTTATCCTTGGAATACTTGGATTTGTCCTATAACAATCTTAGTGGTGAAATTCCAGAGTCATTAGAAGCTCTTGTGTATCTCAAATACCTAAATATCTCTTTCAATGAACTCAGTGGAGAAATTCCCACTAGTGGTCCCTTTGCAAATGTCACCAGTCAATCTTTCTTGTCCAATGATGCACTTTGTGGTGACTCCCGGTTTAACGTAAAACCATGCCTAACCAAATCTACAAAGAGGTCAAGAAGAAAAGGAGTGCCTAACCAAATCATTTTCTACCATGATTGCAGAGTATGGACAAGATGACATAGTTGTTAGGACCGAAAATAATTAGGTGTAATGCGGAAGCTAGCAAAGCAAATCTCGAAAGACCACGAGTAATAAGACAAACGAGAAACACACCAAAAGAGACAGATTTAACGTGGTTCGGTCAATCGACCTACGTCCACAAAGGAGATGAGCAATCCACTATAAATATGAGAGTACAAAATATAGAGAGAAACAACCTCAACCAATTCACTCAGAATACAAGGAGGTACACAAAATTCTCCTCCATAACCGCAACTCTCAAAACCGTAGGACTACATTGTGAATGCTGATTAAGTTAGAAGGAACAAGCCTATATTTATAGAGTCCTAAACCTTTCCTACAAGAAAAGGAATAGTAAAATATTAAAACCTTTTCCTAAAAGGAAAACTTATTTATGGTAAGAAATTAGGGCAAATAAATCCTAACAATAGTATCCATGAGTTGTGATGTTTATAGTTTTGGCATCTTGATGATGGAGACATTCACACGAATAAGACCAAGTGATGAAATATTTACTAGAGACTTGAGTATTCAACGTTGGATTAGTGATTCCTTTCCGGGTGAACTTCACAAGGTGGTGGATTCTAATTTGGTACAGCCAGGAGATGAACAAATTGCTGCAAAGATGCAATGTTTGTTATCTATCATGGAATTAGCTTTGAACTGCACTTTAGTGAGACCTGATGCAAGAATTAGCATGAAATATGCTATTTCAACACTCAAAAAGATCAGGCTCCAGCTTGTTAGTAGTCGGCACTAGGTGGAATCGGACCAGCCTGCTCTTCTAGGAATATAATTAATTATTTGAAATCTTAAACTTAATTGTTGTTTATGAATTAGTTAAGCTTGAACTTTGTAGATCTTGAAGTGTAGTATTTATGAACTAACTTTTGAATTTTGAAAGACTTTATAAATCATTAAATTGGGATTTAGGTGTTTTTGAAGGCTTAATTAAGCTTGTTAGTTTATATTTTGTGTGTAGCATGTTAATTATGTGTTTTTGCTTGAATGAGCTGAATTGATTTGATATTGAATTTAATTTAATTTGCAGGTGGGCAGCAGAAACTGTAGTTTTTGCTATAAAAAAAAGTGTAGAAAAAGTGACGGACAGGGTCCTTTAGTCCGTCGCTTTTCTGGGTTTTTATTTTTTGAAAAATCCAGAAAAGCGACATACAGGGTCCTTTAGTCCGTCGCTTTTTTGAATTTTTCAAAATTTTATTTTCAGAAAAGCGACGGACAGCGTCTCATTGTCCTTCGCTTTTCAAGATTCTAAAAAAATTAAAAATTAACAAAAGCGACGGACTTCGTCTCTTTTTGTAAAAAAAAAATAATTATAAACGCGACGGACGCGTCGCATTATTAAAAAAAAAAATAAACGACGCAGTCCGTTGCTTTTGGAAAAGCGACGAGATTGACTGCGTCGCTTTTCCGTCGCTTTTTTCCGTTTGGCAGCTTTTTAGTAGTGCCCAGCATGACTCAAGTACTAATTTTATGCATTATTATTTATATATCATCGTAGTAATTTTCATCTTATTTATTAACATAGGCACGAATTGCCTTTTGTTCAAATATCTCAATCAAGATGGTAAAAGAAAAATCAGATTTTAGATAGTAATAGTTGTGTATTGCCTCTCTATATTTTCCTCGAAAAATTATAGAGTGGGAGACTCTGCTCTTCATTTTACCATATATATATATATATATATATACACACGCATCCATCTAGTTGATTGTCAAAGGCACAGGTCATGGAATACAAAATGCTAAATCAGTTTATAATGGATAACCACATAATGACAGTTTAAATGCTATTGTAAAAGGTAGAGAATGAGAATAGTAACCGAAAATTTAAGCGAATTGATGACAAATTTTACTACGTGAATGTCTGCCTCTTTAATATGGTCCTTTAGGCATCAGAACATTAAACTTGGTATAAGAAATAAAGAAAAAGATTAAAAAAAGATCGAAAAAACCAGAAAAAAGATAAATGTGAATGCTGGATAATGAGATGTGCCACATCACTTTTTTATTATCCAGCTTTATATAGATATATAGATATAGATTGTCATGATTTTCTTTTTTAGAGTTAAATGATCTAAGTACTTTGACGAATATTTTTCGATGTATTTTTTCATTATATTGATATGCAAAAAATTGTAAGTTATAATATTTTTCATATAGTTTTTGAATATCTAAATTTTTTTATTTAAAATATCAAATTAATGTATCTAATTTCCCTTTGAAAATATTAGTTAATTGACTTTCGAAAAACTCAACATGATAAATAAAAATGAACGGAGGGAGTATATGTTTTCATAAATTTTATTACTGGGCCACTAGTTGGATCCCACATAGAATATAAATTAAAATTTAAAATGCCAAGAAAATTTTTTCTGCCAATCTAGTTCCTAATTTGCAATGGTGATTAGATACATCACACAAACCGAGTGATTTTAATAATATAAAATAAAATAAAGTAACTTTGCTTCATGATTTCTTTTAATTTGAGTGATCATTTGAGAAATTTTTAGAATTAACGGTGAATTTGGTATGGAGGGAATTTTCCTCTGTATTTAAGAGGTGTAACTAAAAGATTTTAAGAGTGACTAACTTTCGATAGTAATCATAAGAAGGTTTACATATACTATTCATAGGAACTTATACTTTATCATTCATTTTATATTTATTTACTTAATTTTTTAATTTTATAATATTCTCATTATTTTTAAAAATAATGTAGTACATATTTGATATTCACGTGCAAGCACGTGCGTTAAAACTAGTTATACTAAAAGAGAGAAGCCACAAAGTTAAAAGTTGAAATACCATTCTACTCCTATCATAATTCAATATGTTATAAAAAATCTATTAGGTTAAATATTAATTAATCAAATGTTTTCACAACCTTTTCACACCCTAACTTAATTGCAAGCTAAAAAGTCATAAAGTGATCATATTCATCTATAAGTTACAAACTAACCGTTAATAACATATGATTAATACGTAATAAAAACGCCTTTTAAGATGAATATGGTCAATATATTGGTTAACTTGTGAATAAAATCATTTTATTGCAAGATCAATCTTTTCTTTAACATATTGCTTTCAAGCATGCATTTAGTTTAACCTAATAATAAGAACGGTATGAGTCAATAACATGCAAAACTTTTCATATTTCGGATGAATATAGGCAATTTAAAGATTAATAAATAGTTATGTAACTTAATGAAATCCTATTAAATATAAAATAATTGTTAGTATCAATCAACACAATAATATGATATTTGAAGAAATTTTGAGTGTGGTGAGTGGCAAGGTTGAGAAGACTTGACTATTGACATTCTTTAGTGTAAACCCAAAAATACATAAAAATCTATCTTGCTTTATTTCAAATCACTCTCTTCCACACAAAAGGAAAATATAGAGACTTTTGAGTGTTGTGAGATTGACAATTGAGGTCTTTCACTAATACAACTTGTTGAACTAAAAATTCTAAACCAAAAAACACTCCACAGACTAACTGTTCTGTCATACACCTCCAAATGTTGACTGAATTGAATTTGATATCATTAAATACATGTTCTAACATATTCATTCCTTTGCATTATCAATTCTGAGAAACATTCGCTTAATTATGGACAGAAGTTGCATTCTTCTCTTTTTCATTCTACTACATGCCAATACTTTACTTGCTAATATTAGCACTGATGAGGCTGCACTTCTTGCACTTAAATCACACATTTCTTCTCATTCTAACAATATCTTAGCAAGCAACTGGTCTTCTTCCGTCCCCGTTTACATCTGGATTGGAATCACTTGCAGCCATCGAGTCACTGTTTTAACCATTTCTAGCATGCAACTTCATTGTTGAGAATACAGAACAATTTACTCCAAGGAGAGATCCCTCAGGAAATCGGTGATCTTCGTTACCTGACTATCCTAGGCCTGGAATTTAATAAGCTTACTGGCTCTATACCACCATCAAATAATTGCTTTTTCGTATAACAATCTTACTGGAAATCTTCCTAAAACTATATGTGATCATCTTCCAAACTTGGAAGGACTTTACCTCAGAAGCAACTCCCTAGATGGAGTTATTCCACCAAACCTGGAGAAATGCGCAGAAAGCTTCACCAAGAGAGCTAGCCAACTTAACAGCTCTTACAAGATTATATATTACAGCTCTGCATTTGGAAGGTAGTATAAAATTTTCTTCCTTTTCTCTTTTCCGCCAAAATTGTACTCATATATTTCCCCAAAATTGACAGGAGAGATACCAATGGAGCTAGGTAATCTTCAGAAACTTCAGGTATTGGGATTAGCTGGGAATGAGTTTACTGGTTCTGTCCCTGAAAGCATTTTCAACATATCAGCACTGCAGATGATACATTTTGGACTAAATAAGCTTTCAGGTACTCTACCTTCAGATTTAGGTCGTAGAATGACCAACCTAGAAGTATTTCTTTGTGGAGGAAATAATCTGAGTGGTTTTATCTCTGATTCAATCTCTAATTCATCGAAACTCAGAAAACTTGAACTCTCATTCAACAGCTTCACAGGTCCAATTCCTAAATCACTTGGTAACTTAAAATACCTTGAGAATTTGAGCTTGAGGGGGAATAAATTTCAGTGATTCATCATTGAGATTCCATGCATCATTGACAAACTGTAGGAATCTAACACAACTCTTGTTTGGTGGTAATCCATTGGATGGTGTTTTGCCTGCATCTGTTGGTAATTTCTCCAAATCTCTAATTTTTTTTGAAGGAGATGATTGTAAATTGAAGGCCGTCATTCCTCAAGAAATTGGTAATCTTACTGAACTGACAAGGATTAACCGTTCTAACAATGAGTTAACGGGATATATTCCACAAACTGTACATGGCATGCTGAGCCTTCAAGAACTTTACTTACTTAACAACAAGATAGAAGGAACCATACCAGATGTTATCTGTAATTTTAAGTATCTTGGCGCATTAGTCTTGTGAGAAAATCATTCTGGTTCAGTACCCTCGTGCTTAGGGAACGTTACTAGTTTGAGGAAACTTTATCTAGATAACAACAAGCTGGATTCTAGATTACCGTCAAACTTGGGGAGCCTTCAAGATCTCATAGAATTCGATGTTTCATCCAATTTATTGAGTGGGGAAATTCCACTGGAGAGCAGAAACTTAAAGGCTGCAACACTCATTGGTCTGTCAAGAAATTATTTTTCTGGTAAGATTCCTAGTACTCTAGGGGGTCTAGATAAATTGATTAATCTTTCTCTAGAACATAATAGATTAGAGGGTCCCATTCCTGAATCATTTGGCAAAATGTTATCCTTGGAATACTTGGATTTGTCCTATAACAATCTTAGTGGTGAAATTCCAAAGTCATTAGAAGCTCTTGTGTATCTCAAACACATGAATTTCTCATTCACTAAACTCAGTGGAGAAATTCCCACTGGTGGTCCCTTTGCAAATGTCACCAGTCAATCTTGTTGGGAATAAACTCGCAATAGAAATAATATTTGCGGTAATAAAAGCAATAAAAGTGGAACACAACAATGCGGTTAATCAACAAGAATAAAAAGAGCAATAATGACACCAACACTCTCTATTTTTTCCTCACAGACTAATTTCCTCTGTTATGCCTCACTCTTCTTTTCTCTCCTTTGTTTTTGGTGCATTTTGCGAATGAAGAAGACTCTCCCTTTTATAGATAACAAGTGCAGTATTTTTCCAACTATGCTACAGAAGAAAAATATATTTTTTTCTCTGCAGCTTACCAACCTTTGAAAAAATCTGCACATGTATATCCAATATCTTCCAAATCTGCCAACCTTTTGACATTGTGAGATTTGGCAAATGGGGATGGAACCCACAATCTCCCCCTCCAGATCCATTCACCTGAAAGAGGTATCTCTAAGTTTCTAGCTTGAGTGCATGCCGGCAAGTTCTTTGCATAGCTCAAACTTGTCTCTTGATACCACCTTGGTCAGCATATCCGAAGGGTTTTCACTAGTAGGGATTTTCATGACATGCATAGATCCATCCTCTATTTTTTCACGAATTCAGTGATATCTCACGTCGATATGCTTCGGCCTTGCATGATACATGGTGTTCTTGCTCAAGTCTATTGCACTTTGACTGTCACAATAGATGACATACTCCTTCTGATGCAATCCAAGTTCCTGAAGAAATCGTTTCAGCCATACCCTGCAATAAACTCTGCCTCCGTTGTAGAGAGTGTAACACACTTCTGCAACATTTTTTGCCATGATATAGCTCCCCCTGAAAATGTAAACAAATATCCAGTAGTGAATTTTCTGTTATCGAGGTCACCTGTCATATCAGCATCTGTATAGCCCTTCAAGATCGGATCAGATCCTTCAAAACACAAACAGTCTCCCAGTGTTCTTTTCCAGGATTTTCAAGGAATCTGCTAACAACACCAACTGCATGAGCAATATCAGGTCTTGTACACACCATTGCATACATCAAACTCCCCACTGCTGAAGAATAAGGAACTTTGGTCATTCCCTCTTTCTCCTCTTTTGTTGTAGGCCACATCTGTTTTCTCAACTTCAGATGACTCGCAAGAGGCGTGCTAACATGTTTAGCACTTTTCATGTTGAAGCGTTCTAGTACACGTTCAATGTACTTCTCTTGAGATAGCCACAACTTTCTTTTTGTTCGTTCTCGAACAATTTTCATCCCTAGAATTTGTTGTGCCGGGCCTAAGTCCTTCATGTCAAATGACTTGGACAAATCCCTCTTCAACCTTGCAATCAAATCTTTGTCTTGTCCTACAATTAACATGTCATCCACATACAACAATAAAATAATAAAATTGTTGTCAGAAAATCTTTTGAAGTATACACATGGATCAGAATAGGTCTTTGTGTACGTTTGACTTTTCATGAAAGAGTCAAACTTTTTGTACCATTGCCTTGATGCCTGTTTCAACCCATAAAGACTCTTATTCAATTTGCACACCATGTGTTTCTTTCTAGATACTTTAAATCCCTCTGGTTGCTCCATATAAATCTCTTCTTCCAAATCTCTGTGAAGAAATGCAGTTTTCACGTCCAATTGCTCCACTTCAAGATCTAGGCTTGCTGCTAGGCTCAAAATAGTTTGAATAGAAGTCATTTTGACAACAGGTGAAAAAATTTCATTAAAATCAATACCTTTCTTTTGTTCGAAGCCTTTTACAACCAATCGAGCTTTGTACCTGACCAACTTGCCATTTCCATATTTCTTGAGTTTAAAGACCCACTTGCACTTTAGCGGTCTTTTGCCTTTTGGAAGTTCAACTAGCTGGTATGTGCCATTTTTCTGTAGATATTCCATCTCTTCTTGCATAGCTTTCATCCATTGGCTCTTTTCTGGATGAGACAACATTTCTTTAAGACTTTCTGGCTCCCCTTCATCATTGATGAGGACATACTCTAAGGAAGGGTACTTGGATGACTCTACCTTTTGTCTTTCTGATCTCCTCAGAGGTTGAGATTGTTCTTCTTTTTCCGGGTACTCCACTTGCTCGGTATTATCACCAAGTTGCTCCCCCTGCTCAACAATCTCATTAGGTTTCTCTTCCTGTTCAACAACTTCATCGATCGTACTTTCTGCACTTATGGGATGGTTAGAAGTAGAAGGAATGGTAACAAGATTAGAGACTATACCATTCTTTTCCTTGGCCATCTCGGATAGAGCATCGGCAGTTCCAACTTCACTTTCTCGGAAGATTACATCTCTGCTTCTGATGACCTTTTTCTTTACAGGATCCCACAATCTGTACCCAAATTTTTCATCTCCATATCCAATGAATATGCAGGGAATTGATTTATCATCTAGCTTGGTTCTCTGATCCTTCAGTACATGTGCAAAAGCTTTGCAACCGAACACCTTTAGGTGCGAGTAAGACATCTCCTTGTTTGTCCAAACTCTCTCCGGAATGTCAAACTCCAACGGAACTGACGGACTACGATTGATAAGATAACATGTTGTCCTAACTGCTTCACCCCAGAATGACTTAGGTAATTTATCCATTCTGAGCATGCTTCTCACCTTCTCAACAATGGTGCGATTCATTCTCTCAGCTACACCATTGTGTTGTGGGGTTCCAGGAACTGTCTTTTCATGTCTGATTCCATGGTTGGAACAGTACTCTTCAAAATCTCTTGAAGTGTACTCACCTTTATTGTCAGTTCGGAGAAGTTTTAGCTTCCGACCCGTCTCTCTTTCTACCAGAGCATGAAACTTTTGAAATACTTGAAACACCTGATCTTTGGTTTTAAAGATATAAACCCACAATTTTTGTGAAGCATCATCAATAAAGGTAACAAAGTATTTATTACCTCCCATCGATTCTATCTCCATTGGACCACAAACATCAGAATATACCAAATCAAGTATATTCAACTTTCTTTCAGATGATGTCTGAAATGAGACTCTATGTTTCTTACCAAATAAACAGTAGTTACAAGGTTTTATCGTTGTACCTTTGTCAAAAGAGATGAGTGATTTTTTGGAAAGAATTTGCAATCCTTTCTCGCTCATATGACACATTCTTCTATGCCACAAGTCTGCAAAAATCTCTTTGTGAGCCGCATTCAATTCACTTTGGCATATTTCTACATTTGTCTTGTACAACGTGCCACGAGCAACTCCTTTTGCAATCACCAATGCCCCTTTGGTGAGTCTCCATTTTTTATTTGCAAAGTAGTTCTCATATCCATCTCGGTCCAAAGCAACTCCCGAGATCAAGTTCATTCGCAAATCAGGTACGTGGCGCACATCTTTCAAAATTAATGTGCATCCGACATTTGTCTTTATGCAAACGTCTCCGATCCCCGCAATCTTTGAGTAACTTGTGTTACCCATTTTCACATTGCCAAAATCACCTGCTACATATCTGCAAAAAAAATCTCTTACCGGTGTGGCATGGTAAGATGTTGCTGTGTCGACCACCCATTCCGACTCTACACCTGCCAAGTGCATGCAATCCTCTTCCTCATTTATGAGGAGAACAACATTGTCATTATTTTGCACCATGGCAGCTGTGTTGTCATCATTCTTCTGGCCGCTGCTTTCTCCTTTGCTTTTTTTTAGATTCGGACAATCTCTTTTGAAGTGACCTGGTTGTTCGCAATTATAGCAATTTCTGGCCTTTGATTTTGATCGGACCTTAGACTTTTCACGAGCTCCGGATCTACCATTGTTGCTTGAACTCCTTTGGTAACTTCTGCCTCTACTTTCTGTGATGAGAGCCTGTCCGTGATTTTCAGTTTTTTTCTTATCTTCTTATTAAGCAGAAGGGCATATGTGACATCCTTCAACTCAATAGAGTCCTTACCATGTAAGATGGTTGTTGCCAAATTATCATAGGAAGATGGCAATGAGTTTAGGAGCACTATGGCTTTATCTTCCTCCTCGATCTTTACTCCGAGGTTTGCTAGCTGCGTCCATTAAGCACATTTAAATGGGACAAAAAAATTGTACCTTCACCCATATGTAGGGCGTATAACTGCTTCTTTAGGTACAATTTATTTGTCAGCGTTTTGGACATGTATAGATTTTCCAACTTTGTCCAAATGCCACATGCACTCTCTTCATCGATGATGTTATTAACCACATCATTTGTTAAGTGCAACCTGATTGCAATAGCAGCCTTTTCATCCATTTCTTCCCAATCTCCAAGTTTCATGGATTCGGGCTTTTTGGATTTGCCGCCTAGTGCCTTGTGCAAACCTTGTTGGATAAGCAAGTCTCTCATCCTTCTCTGCCACGTTGAGAAACCGCTATCACTACTGAATTTTGCTACCTCGTACTTTACTCCAGATATTTTTTTTCACTGAGTATAGTACGATAAGCTGTAAAAATATTTCTGTAAATAAGTAGAACCTGTGCTCTGATACCAATTATTGGGAATAAAACCGCAACAGAAATAATATTTGCGGTAATTTCTGAAATTTCTTGAAGGAATGTTGAACCTTCAAGAATTTTATCTAGTTTACAACAAGCTGAATTCAATATTACCTGAAAGCTTGGGAGGCCTTCGCGATCTCATAGAATTCAATATTTCATCCAATTTATTAAGTGGGAAAATACCCCTTGAGATTGGAAATGAAAACACCCTCAAAGTCCTTATGAGCATCTCAGAAGAAGGCAAAAAGAGAAATGTACCATGCTCGAGCTTGGTTCTACTGTAATAAAGCTCGATTGATTTCAGACAAATTTAGAACATAGGCAGGCAAAAATAACAAGTTATTAGGTTGTCAATTTCATACTGATGCAACTTCTAAATTTTTTTGACTGGAAACTGTGCAAAAAAAAAAAAGACTCACATCATGTATACATCATAACACGCAAGATGTGGTAAGCAAAAAAAAAACCCATCATGACAACACTTAGAAATGAATAAGTGCATTCAAATTGAAGTAGAGACAACTTAACTGCACCAATCTTGTATAAAATAAGCTCTCTCGCCCCCCCCCCCGGTCCCCCATGAGGGCAGGGCACTTTCCGTAAGGTTCTCACTTCCGAGTCGCAGCAACTGATTGTTTTCATCAAAAGCATTCATCATAATCAGCATCCGCACTAATGTTGTATTCCAATCAATCACGATATTTAGTAAACCACGTATAAACAAAATTACGTGGTGTTCCAAAAAAATCAGTTTGAGGGAACTGATGTGTTCAAGGTTGACAAAGACCTTTTATGATGTATGCTCTCCTTAGCTCATCACGAAGGTTTGGATGATAATTCAAAATTGGAGTTCTTTCAGCCGGATCAGGCTTTAAATCATTTACATCAAATTCTTATCTTTTAGAAGAGTGCGATGACATTTCTACTTGGTCGACATTTTCATCTCGGCATAGTTGATTTTGCTTTTGAGACGTCCAACTTGTTTTGGATTCTATGTAAATATTTCTCCAAGCTCATTGAACTCCAAGTTGAAATAACAATCAAGTGCACCACACTTATTAAAAATCAATCTACAATACACCAAATATTGTTGGGTTTTAAAAGATGTGAATGGAAAATGAAGAGTTGCGACTTTTATGAAGAGTTGTGACTTTGATGAAAAGTTGCGACTTTTATGAAGAGTTGTGACTTTGATGAAAAGTTGTGATTTTTATGAAGAGTTGTGACTTTTATGACAAGTTGCGATTTTTATGAAAAGTTGTGACTTTTATGAAAAGTTGTGACTTATATGAAAGGTGGTGATCTTTCCGAAAGATTGTGACTTTTCCAAAGGTTTGTGACCTTTCCGGTAATGTACAATAAGAACCTTTTCACACTACACTTTGTTTTCTATAAATTGAGGGATTTCCTCTCATTTTAAGGACATAATTTTTCTGGACTTCTTCTACTACTACTAAATCTAGTATTCAAAGTGTACTTTATTGTCGTTGAGTGGTTTGCTGACACCATGGTTTTAGGTACCGATACACCGGTGAGTAAGATCGTTCTATCCTGGGAGGATACATTCCATTAACCTCGGGTACTTGAGGGGAATAATTTCCTTAAGGGGACACTGTGCATTCAGTGGGCTCAATTTTCTTTCTTTGAGAAAAATATTTTTATATTGTTTCTAATCTGTTTCTGGTTCTATTTTCTCTACTAGTTTTAATTTTCTAGTTTTGAAAATACTCTTTAAACTTGGTTGTTTCTTACCAAGTTCTTCAAAGTTTTGTTCTAAGTATCTTAGGAATACAAGATGAACAACAAATATTTGATCGATACTCGAATAAATAAAGTAGTTTTCAACATAAAAATTAAGATATACAAGCCTTTCAACACATGATTAGAAAAAATTATACTAAAGAAAAAAAGAATCAACTTTCCACACTTCCTGAAATTGGACTGCAGTGGTGTTACTTCAGGGTTAGTCCAGCTTTAGACTGCTCTTTTCTTTTTTCTTATTTTGGGTGGTGGGGGTAATTTGTAGGCGTAACAGCTCATTTCTGATCCAGCAAGGATTAACCTGAGATTTCTCTATTATTGATCTTTCAAGTATGTGTTGCAGACAGATCCAGAATTTGACTTGGATACTAGGGTTGATGTTAAGGAGGAATGTTACAAGTATGACAGGGTCAAGCATATCAATGTGGACAAGTATGTGGTTAAGTTATATCTTGCCGAGTTTTGTGCTGTTTTGACTTCTAAAATAGTATAAAATGCATTCATTTCTTTGCCTGGTTGATCCTTTAATTTGCTTATGAGTACTTCTGGATATGATTTTTCTTTTCCTCTTTTTGGCAGCTGGTCGCTCTTTATCTACTAGACAACAAGAAACCCTCGCTTTTGTTTCTCATAAAAGAGATAGACCAAAGAGAGTTTTAGCTTTACAATCAAACTAAATTATGACATGGTCCGGTCCCTCTGATAAGTTTTCAAACTTGATTGTCTGACCTATTGATTTTTAAATTTTTAGTTCATTTCTATTAGACAGCTCTCATTCTCAGAGACCTTGATCAAATAGTCAGCTATTCTGTTCGGTTACATTGTTTATGTTCTGATTGAGCCACTTGATTATTTTGAATGTTGGTGTTTCCAATTGTTGTGCATTAATATGATGCAAGGTTCAAAGTTACAGCCTAACAGGTTCTGTCGGCGGGCAATATAGAATGTCTGTGAAGACCGCTTATTTGTTTTATTGTAATTGCAAAACTGCAAGTGATTTTGTATTTAAGTTGGGATCTTAGCAATACTAAAGACTCATTCAAAGTTTCTCTGTATACATGAGTTTATAGGTGTTGTTGTGATAAAACTTGTGTAATTATGACAGTATTCTCATTTTATCAATTTTGCCCGATGAATCAGGATTCACAGCTTAACTAATTGTGTGCATTTGTTACTTATTTGCTCTTAATAGATCTGATTTAAGATGTGTTTGGTACTGGTTAAAATTTTGAGAACGTTCTCCCACTACCTATGCCCCTACTTGATGTTCTTACACTGATTTTGATTCATTTTATTTGCCGCCTTAAATTCGGTATTAGCGTGAATGTTGTACTCTTAGTTTTCCTTGTGGATATCAACAAACATGTTTGCCATGAAAATAATTAGAAGAAAGTGGAATAAAATCCTAGTTTTTATTTTAAAAATCCAAAGTTATTTCTTCTGTTTAATGAAAACACTTTATTTTTTCTATGGTCTTTTTATTGTTTCAAAATGAACTAAATGAAAGACAAAATAAATTTATTTTTTATTAAAAATACTTATAGTAATTCTATTACTACTAAGAAAAAATGGGGCCCCTCAAATTTGGGAACCTAAGACGGATGTCTCATTTGCAAAGGCATCAAGCCTTTAAATATAATGCCTCAACTTATTTTTATTAGTAATGATTTTATGGTTTTGGTTATGTTAAAAATGAATGTTATGCTTGTTTGAGATCGAATATAATGAAGAATTATATTCATGTACTGTGGTTGAATAATAAATTAAGGTGAAAATATGTACTTAATATTCGTTGGATTGTGGTTGTATTCATATTAATTTCAAATTTCCAGAATAACGTTTTATTTTTTATTTTATTGTGCCGGTACTTTCTTCTTATTGATTTTTTGTTAGTTTTTGTGTTCTTAATTTATTTTTAAGATTTTTTTTAAAAAAAATAATTCCTTTCTAGGAACTTCTACATACCCTTTTGTTTGCTTGGGGACTTGAACTATCAACCTTAGGTTTGTATTCATAATTTTATATTACTAAAAAAACTTATTAGATTTTGAGGGATAAATTTATCCGAGTGAACTATTCTTGAGACTATGTGTTTTCCACGTGTGAAACTTTAGAAGAATTTCCTATAATGTTTTGTGATCAAGTATTTTCATAAAATTTCCAATAATTTTGAGGTAATCTTATGAAAGTAGGTCGTAATTGTTTTATGTCCTTGAGCAAGGATTTTTTTAACGATAAATTTTCTTGCATTTTTATAATTATATTTTGCAATTTATTTATTATTTGGTGTTTGAAGAACAACACATTGTAGGTGAGAGCTAAAATAATTGTTGGTATTATAGAATATAGATTACAAAAAGAATAAGTTAGCTAGCTTTTTAGTGATGGAGCGGCTAGAAATTATCATAGCTAATTTCATGTTTTTTTATAATGTTTTTGTAGTTAAAAATTGGTGTCCAAATAAATTGATGTTACTACTCTTATCAACAATCACACAAATAGTCCCAACACCAATGTGATAATTCCTATCAGTTTACACTAGCCGAATTTATTAAATAAATGTGTTGGCTGACTCATATATGTAAGAATTTTAAATTTATATATTGAGTAAAAGATGTAAAAACTACATAAAATTTGATTGTTTATACCAATTGAAAGTAGACTTAATTTTAGTGAATATAAACTGTAAAACATTGCATTAATTATTTTTGTCATGGGAATATTTCAGTGTCATCTGACAGCCTACCCTATAGAAACCTACCCCTATAGACAAAGGCCGCACACTACTCACTCTTTGTCACTTGCTCAACAAACTTCACTTGCAGGTGGTTTTCTCCATGTATATTGGTTAATATTGCGTTTGGTTTCTCCATTTCTAAGTTTAAAAAATTCATATTGTGTTTTTTCCATGGATATTGTTGTAAGTATCTTCTCTTTTACTTTACAAAATCATTTTCTCATGCAATGGTGATGCACATAACTTGTGCATTATTTGTAAAACCAAAACGTAGTAGTATGTGTTTTGTGATATTTGGTGATTGTTTGAATTCACTGAACAATCTACCGTCTCTTTAATTTGTATGTGTTCAAAAGCTGCTTTGTTATTGCTATTTTATTTGCAACTGTTTTAGACTTTGTTATGTACTTACACGGAAGAAGTAAATTCTGAAAAAATAAATTCATGTTTTCTGTATTTTATTCGATCTGTGATTTGGCACTTTTAGAGTATCATTTTATTGTTACTTCATTGTTCTTGCTTGTATGATTGCAAATACATTATGGGTTTGTTGTGAATGTAGGTCGTAGAACTTGTATTTTATTTTTCTCTATTTTTGCCTTAACCTGACTTCTCTAGTGGTATGGGCTACGTAATTATTATGGGTTTTTTGTTGTTATTTTATTCAATCATGAGTTTCAAATTTCGAATTTATCAATGAGAATTCGTATATTGAGTTCTTGATTGAGGTTTCTTGAAGTTTTGTTCTTCATTCTTATTAATGGAGTTTAATGGGTTCTTGAGGTAAGGTTTTGAGTTTAAGGGTTCTTCTTGAGGAAATTTGAGTAGATTTTCGGTTACTCATGTTGGGTTTACGAATATAAGGAAGTTTGGAAGAAATCAATCGATTCTGGTGAATTAGGATAAAAAATCGATAAGAAAAATTCGTCGGAACATCCTGAAATTGGGTTTGGGGGCGCGCTAGCAATACGCCCAATCAGACCACCAGTAAATGGAGGTTTGATGCCATGCGCCAATAGTGCGCCCAATCAGACCCCAATATATGGAGGTGCGACACGCCAACAGTTCGCCCAATCAGACCCCTAGTATATGGAGGTCTGGTGCGACGCAACAGTGATTGGCTTCACATACTTGCTCCGGGCTTACCAAATATTTCATTTTTCTTCAAAAGAGTTACTAAGTTGATCATCAAGGGGATAAACAAATTTAAGGACGACATGGCCAACCGAATTGTGATTGACTTAGTTGAAGATGAGTTTAACTGTGAAGAAGTCGAGTCATACCGGGATAAAATTGCTAAGCTTGAGGAAAAGTGACAAAAATGGAACAAGAAATTAATGGCATCAAGGAAATGATAGCCGATCTTAAGAATTACTTCAATGAAGACTCAGTGGATTAAGATTCTAAAGACTCCTCCAATGAAGATTTAGAGGGATACTCTCCTATTCGCGCAGCTGCATATCCCAATTTTGATTGTGATACTCAGTATTTTTCAGACATGCATCAACTTTCACAGAATGAGATATTTGAGAATTTGAGTGAAACTAGCAAAAATGGAGAAAATGATCGAAGACATTTTAATACCGAGACTAACCAAATTTCCTTCACAAATGAGCTTGCTGCAAAACTTGGGATAAATTTGGTTGAGATGGAAAATGTGAATGAGACACCTTATAATCTTGTTGATATTCCAATGTATGATGGGACAGGTCTTCCCCAGAACCACTTGAAGGTAAATCTCGATTGGTTAGCAAGCATAGGAAAAGACAATGAATTTAATATGAGACTTTTTGTTAGGACGCTTACAGGGTCATCCTTGATGTGGTATGCAAACCAACACACAGGGAAGTGATTCTCTTGAGTCGATATGGCCAAAGATTTTATTAAGCAATATGGGCCTCCTAATAGGGCATTTAAAGGGTGTGGTTTGTTGAAAAGGAAATCTATATAGTCTCCCGAGGAAATTAAAGGGCATGAATCTCAAAAGAAGTAGCAAAATCAACTTTGGGGCATTATTGTTTGAATGAGGCACAATCTAGGGACAAATGAAAGACAATTGTCACTGAAGCACCAAATGTTCCTCCACTTGTGTCTGAAGCGAGAAAACCTCAAACTTTCACCCCTTTGATTGAACCAATTTCATTCATATTCGAAAAGTTGAGATCATTAGAAATTTTGCAACCAAAGCCTCATGAAATATCTTTGAATCCTTTAAACCCAGCCAAACAATGTGCTTTCCATTTAGGCATGTTAGGTCACACTACCGATAAGTGCCAGTGTTTGAAAGAAAAGAGCTAAGAGTTATTGGATAGTGGCATGATCATTCAAAATCATGTAATTCGTCCTAAGTTTGTTTGGCATCAACTTTCAGTCGTCATGCCGACGTCAAGTCACAATCAAGCAATTTATCCACAAGGTGTCAATCTAGTTCCTCCTCACAGTCAAGCAACTGTTGTACCGAGGATTATTGCACCAAATTTACTCTTTCAGACATCTACTGCACGCACTTATGATGTTAGCCAAAAAGAGTACCCATAATGATTTCATTTTGAGCAACCATTAGGTGTACGAGGGATTTTCTCAAAAGATGACTTTTAAGAGGCATAAAGCAGGCAATTAGTTTTTGTGTATCATTTTTTGAAAACAATTATATTTTTGTGAGCTTAGGTGATCATTTATTTGTATGTTTTAAATTCCTTTTTATGGAAGGCAAACTACGCTTGATCTGATTTCCTTGGTGGATACGTAGGCAGCCCATATAGGGACTTGGTCATATTTATTTAGAAATTTCAATATATCTCTTTCTTGTAATTGAAACTACGTTCGACCTGATTTCCTTGGTGGATACGTAGGCAGTCTATATAAGGCTCAGTCGGTTTATTATAAAATTTTAGTATTTCTCTGAGAAGGAAAATGAAGCTTGGGCATAATTGTGGCATGCAATTGAGATAATTTTTGGAAGCACGCCAAAATTTGCAAAGGATATGGATCAAGTCGAAGTCAGAATTTAATGCTCGACATGAGTCAATCTTTCTCCAAATCAATTCTTCTTTCCTTTCATTTTCAGCGTTCTTAACCGAGACTCAAGTTAAGCTCCGTCTCAAAACCTTGTGGGGTTAGGAGTAAAGTTGTCACGCCCCGAGTCTACACCCTGGACGTGACCGGCACTTGAAGACCATTGCTAGCCCCAAGCGAACCCTTGTCCTGGCTTTCTTAACTCAGCGGAAACTTAACTCAACAGAATAACTCAATGCAAAGAAAAGTCATAAAACAACCTAACTGATAAAATCTGGCCAAAAGGCAACTCGAGTCTCAAAATAGAGTATTTATATATACATGCATAAGAGACTCAATACTAACTGACTGACTGTCTATGAAGCCTCTAAAAACTACTGAGATGGATGTTGGGACAGACCCCACAACATCCTAATAAAGCAAAAATTAGGAATACAAAATATCGGAGTCCTCCGAAAAGCAAGGAGGCTCACCACCGACTCTGGAGTGCTCAGCTGGATCAACGGCATGCCGGATGCTGATCCTGGGTACCTGCGTCTGCATCATAATAAGATGCAGGCCAACTGGCATCAGTACATGAAATGTACGAGTATGCGAGATGGAAAGTTAAACAACAACTTAAGCTTGAAAGGAGTACAAGAGAACACTTACATTGGCTCTGTTCGACTCATGAATAACTGAACTCAATATAATAAGCAATAAGACACATGCAATATATAAAGCTTGTAAAATAGTATAAACAACTTAGTTCGTTAATGATAAAACAATAACAAACTCAACTTTACTTATATAAAAGTAGTATAACTTTTGTGGGAGATTCTTTAACCGACAACCACCACTATGAGCCCTAGTGATGATACAACGTTTTACCTCACGTTGCCCAAGGACCATCCTATA
>JAJOOO010013464.1:0-36950 GCA_029582685.1 Solanum piurae | reverse complement strand
TAGTTAAGAACATATGTTTATTAACTAATATATATCTTAAATATTTAATTTAATATCATTTTTAAAGTTTCTTATTTGTCTAGTATAAATTTTAAATAGTTAATTTTTTTAATATAATTTTATGATTGCAATTGTGCATCCAAAGTCCAAACAAAACATGTGTAATTACACTGTGACATTCAAACATGACATGTGTAATTACACTAAGGCAAACAAACAGGTATGTGTAATTACTAGACTGGTAATTACTACCCTAGTAATTACACCAATTCCAATTACCAGGTGGCTTTCCAAACAGACCCTAATCAAATTTCTCTTCAAATCATTTCACATTCGGTAAGAAATTACGTGAGTTTACTATTGTATCTTTATTTAACATTCTTTTGAAATCAAACTTTCAATAAATAAATATAAATTAATTTATTCTGATTAATTAAATTAACCAATGGGCAATGAACACGAGTTAATCATTTTGGTTTACCTATGTTAGTCAAATCATATTTTCAAGATTAATACTCTCAATGGTAAAATAGGAAGAATAGTGTCATTTATGCATTGATTTTGTAAAGTGACAAATATTTTCTCGGTTCTTTTTTACTTGTCACTATTTGACTTGACACGCTCATTAAGAAAACAATTATTGATATTGATAGTTTACCAAATTATCCCTATTAAATAACTTTTAGTATTAGGTCTTGAAAAATGATTTGGAGAATAAATGTTGAGGATAAAACATGGAAAAATTAATTATCTTTTCTTGATATGTAAAAAGTATCAGTAAAAATACAAATTTATTTTAGGACTAAATGACAAATAAAAGTAATCAAGAAAGTATTAAAGACCATCTATTTTTAGTAAGAACGAGATAAATAAATAGAAAATAAGGCAGCATTTGAAAATATGAGAAAGGCTAGTAATTTAGTTGGTGAATTACATAATTTTAGATTGTTGGTAGGTAAGATTTTGATTCTCTATTCTGTAATTCCCTCTTAATAATTTCTCCTTCGTTTACTTGCAATTTCTTTTCTTTTTCCTTTTTCTAAAAAGGACATTTTCCAAATTTTAATGTGGAATGAAATATATTTTCTGAATCAATAATAATTATGGACATAAGAGAAGTGATGGGACACTTTCTTTTGGTAAAAAAAAAGATTAGGAAGATTTATCTATTTTTTTAGTTTTTCTCTTATCTGTTTTATTTATCTTACGTTTAAAATTATAGTTGCGTAATGCACACTTCTTGATTTTTATAACTCACATCTTTTATGTTTATAGCCTCTAAATATTTAATTTATAAGTTATTTTTATCTTCATAACCAATATTTTACTCTCTCCCTTTCAAATTGATTGTTTGACTTGACATAGAGTTCAAAAAAGTAAAGAAAACTCTTATATTTTGTTGCCTTAAACTAAAACATGTTGAATGTATCAAAATATTCTTTTTAATCTCATGATCTTAAACATGATATGATATGAAAATTTAAAAGTTAAAAATTGATGGAAAAAAAGACATTCTTAATTAAATAGATCTTAAAAAATTAAATAATTTGAAAATAAAATAAAGAGAGTGATAATCATTATGATAAATGCTTGTCGTGGCCGGTTTCATAGCGTGACTCGTATGCATAGCAATGAAAAGTCTAAAATGTGGTGTCACTATTTTTGAAGCCATTGTTGAATTTAAGTAAGATAGATTTTTTATTCTGCTTAACTGGATTAAATAATCGAATTTATATTTTCCCAATGGACATATTTAAATTCCAATAAGCAATAAACAATAAAGTGAGTAAAGTATGCTATTTAAATAAAATATCAAGAAAAATAATAAAATAATAGAACCTAATTCAATGCTTGATATCCCCAAAAAGAATATATAGATCAATAATTTTTCTCCAACTTGCTTTTGTTAGTTTGCATAATATTTGCAAGAAGAAAATATGTTAAAAGAATTTTTTTTATCAAATCAAAATCTAAAAATTGTCTTCCCTTTGCACTGAAACAAGATGAGACCCCAAAAAATTGGATGCTTTATCAAATAGAATTAATTCCTTAATTATATATATTATCTGCCCTCCATATGATAAATGATGGACATTAATGTTACTTATAGTATATGACATAAAAAATACTCATGTCTGATATTAAATTACACCATTTGGATCATTAAGCACTATGGTTTCTTTTCTGGCAAATCGACATATCCAGCATCAACGCGATCCTCCAACACAGTCTTTCTCCTCTTTGATTCTTCATAACTTTGAATGTAACGGCTCGCGAAGAAATGGAAGTATATGAAGTTTACTACTCCCAATCCAGCAATAAGAAGGTAAAAACGTTCTAGCTTGTTTTCATTAAGGTCATGACCTCCCAACCACCGTTTTCCGCCGTTTAGCCTGCTTAAAATCTCAACTAAATTGACAATGAGTGTGTTGAGGTAACTGGCAATGCTTAGGCTCAAGAAGAAAATTGCTCCAGCTACACTTCTCATTGTCTCTGGTACTTGGTTATTCAAGAATTCCATGACGGAGACCGCAGCAAATGCTTCTGTCAAACCTGATAAGATGAATTGAGGCAAAAAGTATGCAATGCCAAGTGGAGATAGGAATGTGCCTTGTTTCAGGGCTAAGTCGCGGCGTCTTGTTTCAACTAATGCAGCTACTGATAAGCAAAGAATAGCCATGATGATACCTATTTTGATTCTAATCTGGAGGGACAATCTAGCTTCTTTCTTAGAGATTTTCGATGCATTTGGAACGTATACACATTCGTAGATGAAGATCCATATAGCCAGGGCAATCATGGATGCTAGTCCCATCCACCCAGGAGGAATCATGAAATTCCCAACTTTTGTGTTGGATTGAATTACTTGAAGTACCCCGAACGTATTCATCTGTTCCATTGTGATGAAACAAGTGATTCCAGCTACCCAAACAGGTAAAATCCCAACGACACATTTCAGCCTTTCCACCTGTTCGACATTACAGAGTCTCCAGCTATCTTTAGCAACTCCTTCAGTATTCAATTCACTGTTAGGATCAACAATCACCGCAGCCTTATCAAGGAACTTGAATCTGTCCGTGTGCTTAAGCACCGATAGCTCGTTTTCTGATTCTCTGGTGGAAGGATCATAAAGGGAACATGCTGTAGGTAGATCATGAATGTTTCTTTTTCTGCAAGCTGCATTTATAACCTTTGCCATATCGATAAAGACACATCCTTGAGGCTTCAGACGGATATAAGAGTTGCGACCAATCAAGAAAATCACAATGGAAAAGGCTAAACAGCAAGTTGGAATCAGGAAGCCGATAAACCAACTGATATTGGTCTGGATATAGATAACAACTGTGAGGGCAATGATAAGTGCTATAGTGAATGAGAAGTACCACCAATTGAAGAAACTTTTGAGCTGAGACCTTCCCTTCTCTGTATTAGTATCGAATTGATCAGCCCCAAATGCGATGTTGCAGGCTCGAATACCTCCTGAACCTATAGCCATAAATCCAAGACCTGCAAAAAGGTAAGCAAGCTGCCATTTTTGTGGATCTTCACAACGTGCATTGCCTTGACAATGAGGTGGCCTGAGTTCGTCGATTCCAGCTGTTAATGTCACCATCCCCATCCCCTGCCAAAAAACAGAATTCGGGGATTTCAAGTATGCTATTTACTAAATATTTTTTTTTCCTGTAATCAACCAAGAAAACCCCCTCAAAAATCACCGAATATTCCTAATTTCTATTATACCAACCAAATCCATTTGAAAGGTTCGATATAGATAAAATTGGACTCCTCAAGAATTTGTTGATATTTCCGATTAAATCTTCTTTGTTACTAGATTTTCATTAGCAATGATTGTAATCCCTTTCCTCTATAGAAAAACCTTGATTCTTTTAACCCCTGATTAGGACACTACACTCACATTTACTTAATGTTAAATTATAAGACATGAATATAATCGATAAATTGCACGAAAAAAAAAGAATGGTAAATTAGAAGAATAAATGTACCAGGAAAGAAGCAAGGGAACCAAAGAGTAGAGTGAGGAACCTGCCAAGGTGAGCATCAGCCAAGAAGGCACCAGCTATAGGGGTAATATTGGAGCAGCCGGACCATATACTCACCACATTCACCAAAAATACACCCCCCATATTATATTTGGTTCGCAAATATGTAGTCATGTTCGATATCAAACTAACCGATGCCAATTTCTCAAACGATTCATTCCCTTCACAAACAACAATCAACATATCAATGTGGGAGATTGGTTCATTACATATATATATATATATATTTATTTTGGTTAAAAAATCATGTGTTAGTTACCAAGAATGAAGGCAATGGCTGTCCATCCTCCTTTTTTTCTTGCGGAACATTTTGGAGCAATATTTTCTTCTTCGGAGGAAGAATGACTTGCATTGATAATCTCATCAGCCATTTCTCCTCCTCTCTATATGTTATTATCAATCAAGATGTTGGTTCTTTCAACTTCATGTGGTGATCAAAATGTGTTTTGTAGAAATAAATTAGGAGAAAAGGTAACCGATGTTCTTTTCAGCATGCATTCAATGAGAAGAGAGAGAAAAGGGGAGGAATGAATTGGATTAATGGCTTACATATATTACATTCCCAAATTTGTGGGATATGCCTGGTTATTCTTTTTTTTCTCTTCACAAAGAAAGATAAAATAAACACAATAATTTATTAACAAAATACTAGTACTGGAAAAATTAAATATTAATATCATGATATTTAAAGTAAAATAACTTAATTGAAGCTCCGACTAAATTTAAATTACATTATAGGAATTCCCTTCAGGGTTTTTCCTGAAAGGAGTTCGAAACCGAAATCTGTAGAGTTCTCTCATCATTGTATAATAGATTATTTCATTAGCGTGAAATGTTTTCCCAAAATTAAATAAATCTACCTCTAATTAATTAAAGAATACATAAATTTGTAAAATTAAATAGATAATACCAGCAAGTTAATTTAAAATTAAAGACATCAAAAAGGATAATTAAAAAAAGTTGACATAGACAAGATTGGAGTTCATACGGTTGAAATGTCTGAAGACTGATTACTGAAGCCACCTTTTTTTTTTTCTTGGTGTGCTCTTACTTGTATAGCTACTACTTGATCTAAGACTTTCTTTCTGTCTGGACTTGTCTTCCTTATATATATATTTTTTAATAAAATAATTTGAACTTGCTTGTGATTATTTTGAGTGATTGCAACTATTTTGCTTGAGAAGAAAATAAAAGATTCATATGTTAGTATGGAGGCTTGTTTATCAGGTTGACATCTTTTCTTGACAAGTGGCAAACGTAGTTGTCAAAAAGTTCTCATGCATGCTGACAGGTTTTCTTTCACTTGCCACCTTTTTTTTAGTGTCAAAATTTTCTTTGTAAATTTTTGTTTTAAGAAAAATACTACTCCCTCCATTTAAAAAAGAGTGACATAGTTTGACTCGACACATAATTTAAGAAAATAAAAAAGATTTTTGAATCTTGTGATTCCAAATTAAAATAATGTCAAATGTATAAAATTATCCACGTCACATGAAAAACTAAAATTAATATGTTATCAAAAAAGAAAAAATGTCATTTTTTAAGAAACAGACTAAAAGGAAATAAGGTCATTTTTTTGAAAGGCAGACAATATATCATTTCATCTCAACCTTTTGAGGTTTAAATTTTATTTTATTTTATTTTATATTTAACTAAAAGAAAAGGCTTACCATAGGTATATCCAATAGGGGAAAATGGCTTGTAGACACATATTTTAATCAAGGACTATATATGTTGTTTTAGTTAGATTGAGCGTATCTTTTACGGCATTTATATACCGATTTCATGCAGGTAAAAAATGTTCTTAAAAATTATAAATATATGAATTATTATATATTAATAAAATAAATATACAATGATAAAAGATTACATCTAAATATATTAATATAAATAAAATAGTCTAACACATCTCCTAATTAATTTTTTTTAATGGGCGTATAAATGAGAACTTCCATTTGATTGGTCTTTTTCATTTGCACACTTGTAAAGTTGAGATTAATTTTTAATTTGTTTAGATATGCTACATTTCTTGATACGTGGCATTAGCCATTTTGATCTTTAGGCCAGCGAAATGGGTTCATCGTCTAGCATTGGCTAACCCAAATGAAGCTTGACCTTAATTTGGATTTGATATTTTTTTAACTTTGGAATATTCCAAATTTAATTATATGGATAATCTTAGGAGTGTGTATCTCACACAATTTATCATGTAAAATTTATTATATCTATGATAATTTAAATATTTATTTATGTACATTTAAAATTAAAAGGGATTATAATGTACTACTCCATATCTTATCATTTATTTACACATAGTATATTCTCTTTTCAAATTTTCATATTTCCAACTCTTATTTTTTTTTCTAAACATGAGTGTCCTATGTCCCACTTTAAATGGGTTGGTGTACATTTGAACATTTAGCTCTCAAAGATGACTACAATAGGTCATCAAATGTTCAAATTTTGCTCAGACTTTGGGCAGTGCAAATAAATGTCCTTTTCCCAACAACAACATCTCCCCATCGCACATTCTTCATCGTCCCATACACGACCACTATTTTTTCTTCAAATAGTTAGCGAGTACATTAAATTTCAACAAATAAGAGCGTAAGTCCAACTATATTACAAGTACTCTTCTTTTTTTTTTGAATCTCTCCACTGGTGTCTGGACAACGGTTCTTCTCTCTTTTTTTTTTTTTCTTTCTTTCTTTCTTATTATGCACAACTTTCTAGACTACTTTCAAAGTAAAGTCTTCTCTTTTTCAAAATACACCCTCCCCCACCCCCCGCCCTCTTCCTCCTTTTCTCACTTCGTGCTTGAAATTTCATTATTATGGATTCTCCATCTGTAAGAACTGTAATCATACCAATTGTTTCTATCAAAACCCCACCATTTTAGCTTTACTCTTCTATTTTTTCAAGATCTGTATTGATTATTGAACTTGCTACTACACATTGCACTTGATATTTCTAGTCCAAAGTGAAAAAGTAAGCTCAAATCTGCATTTTTCATCAAGAAATCGAAATGGGTGTCTGGGATTGCATCTTTTTGGGACTATTTACGATGACCATTTTCAGTAGAAGCTGTTTTTCACTAACCCCAGATGGTAAAGCTTACTTCTTTGTGGGTTTTTTCAGCATTGTATGTTGTTCTTGAGCTAAAAAGATTGTACTTTTTTAGGTTCCGCTTTGTTGGAAATGAGAACCCTTTTGAATGATACTAAAAATGTTTTGAGTAACTGGAATGATTCGGATGAGTCGCCTTGTAGGTGGACTGGCATTTCTTGCTATCCTAATGACCAAAGAGTTCAATCTATGTATGTTCAATTCACTTTTTTTTATTTTCACTATCAGTGCTTTATTCACTTTGTTTGCTTGGATTCATTTTCTGCATTTTGTTTTTGAATTTTCAGCAACTTACCTTATATGGAACTTGGAGGAATTATATCTCCCAGTGTAGGTAAACTCACCAGATTGCAGAGATTGTAAGTCCCAAAGTCATTGAGGCAATGCAACAAAATTGTATTAGGGCTAAAGTTTCTGTCTTGCTATTTGCCTTGATAAACTATGTGTTCTTTCCTAAAACCAGGGCACTTCACGAAAACAGTCTGCACGGTGTGATTCCTAATGAGATTGGCAATTGCCCTGAACTCAGAGCTATGTAAGTTGGAGTTACATATATAACTGAGTGATAACATGTTTCCTTGGAGATTCCCCATGTTTCTTGATGAATTTGTCACAAACTAGGCGTTATTTATGCGTACAGATACCTCAGGGCGAATTTTTTTCAAGGAGGCATACCATCAGATATTGGAAATCTTTCAATACTGACCATATTGTGAGATATATATTTTTTAATTCACCATCTTATTATTATATAGTTAATGAGGTTGTTGTTTTAATGATTGGTACCTTTTAATCCTTTTTAGAGATTTATCAAGCAATTCACTTAGGGGTGCTATACCTTCTTCTCTTGGTCGTCTCAGACATCTTCGTCTTCTGTAAGTCCAATTTCTGTTCATTGTAAATTTTTAATTTGATAACTTAATGCATTACACACTGATGTGTTAAACATGAAAATCAATTCAGGAACTTGTCAGCCAATTTCTTCTCGGGTGAGATCCCAGATGTTGGAATACTTAGCACTTTTGGTAACGATTCGTAAGTTCTCCTTCCATTGGAATATAATCCCACATTTGATTTTGCCCTCTGTGTTCATCATTTTCTATATACTGTAAATAAATTTAGACAGATGTTTCAAAACTCAGAAAATACAATTTATCGTGAATAATGCTTCACATTATATGTATAGAAGTGCAGCAAAATATTCACATTCCATTTGGCACTACAATCACACTTATAGGAAATACAATACAAGATAAATCAGGTGTTTTCTGGTGATTAACTGCTGTTTGCTGCATAGGCTGAGTTTGTGGCAGTGTTACAATGACACCCAGCAAATACAAACTAAGCAGAATACCCATCAAAAGATCGATGTATTAACATCACAAGTGCAGTTGAGATTTTTTACAACTGAACAAACCGAATCTATCAATTGATAGTCCTTTAATCATGATCCTAGAAGTTAAATACCATGTGATATTTGAGATGGGAACTACACTAGCAAATTGATGGTGCTTCAATTTTAAAGATGGTGATTAATTTGTAAGTATACCTGACTTAAATTTATGGTACTCCAATCATGCAGTATGTGTTGCATATGTTGAGATAGACTTTTTGGTGTTAACTTGCCTAGTGGGTGATTGGCTGCTACATAGTTGAAACTAGGAATCTTGTCTTGTATCATGATCAGTTTTACTTGTGTACCTTGCAAAAATTATTCCCCATCATCTCAAAAGGGAATTTGAAGCTTGATGCTCTCAAAGTCTCAAATAGTTAAGCTTATAAAGTATTTTCAAATGTCACAAGGGCAAAAATGTATGTCACGTAGGTTTCTTTCTGGAGTAAATTCTTAGTCATCCATTGGTAAGGGTGTTGCATCACCAACACTAGCTAGAAACAACTTGTTTAACTGGAGTCTCGTGAACTGACCTGCCATTTACCTTTCTTCTTCATAGTCTTGGGAGATAATATTTTCAGTGTTAAATTTTTCTATTAATGGCTATCTTATAGCAGACTATTCTGATGAGGATAATGCTTATGCTTAGGTTTATTGGCAATTTAGATCTCTGTGGTCAACAAGTCCGCAAGCCTTGCAGAACATCTATGGGATTCCCTGTAGTATTGCCTCATGCTGAAAGCGATGAAGCTGCAGGTTGTTATTTGCTGCTGCTTCATATCTATTTCCTTTTAGAAGTGTTTACTGGCTTTTGGAACTTCCCTTTCCTCCACCAACTGGATGTATTTCTTTTCTCCTTTACTTCTATGTAGAAAGCCTGATTTGTTGCTAAATTAATGTGATTTCTGCAGTCCCTACGAAGCGATCCTCTCACTATATTAGAGCAGCAGTTATTGGTGCAATATCTACATTGGGTTTTGTACTCATTGTGTTCTTTATTTTCCTCTGGGTTTGGTTGTTATCTAAGAAGGAAAGGACAGCAAAAAAATACACAGAAGTCAAGAAACAAGTCCACAAAGAGCCAAGTAAGTGGATGAATAGTACAATACCATTTCTTTTCCTTCTCCCAATGTTTGTCTTAATTTGTCGAGGCTTCAGGTGCCAAGCTTATTACTTTCCATGGAGATCTTCCTTATCCTTCATGCGAGCTAATAGAGAAGATTGAATCCCTTGATGAGGAAGATGTTGTTGGGGCAGGAGGGTTTGGTACTGTGTATCGGATGGTTATGAATGATTGTGGAACATTTGCTGTTAAAAGAATAGACCGGAGTCGTGAAGGCTCTGATCAAGTCTTTGAGAGAGAGTTAGAAATCTTGGGTAGCATCAAACACATTAATCTGGTCAATCTACGAGGTTACTGCAGGCTTCCTACTGCAAGGCTTCTCATCTATGATTATTTGGTCATGGGAAGCTTGGACAATTTCCTACATGGTATGTTTCCAGCTTTTCAAAATTGTCCCGAGATCCTTCCTACTCTCCACACCTCCTCTTAAGCTTATACAAGACATAAAATATGGAAAGTGTGTATATTTTTGCCATACATTTTTTATTTGGTTTGGCCTGAATACAACCATTATTTTCAGTCATCTGTTGTTAAACTAGAGAGGTGGGAAAGCATTCATTTAAACAAGCTGCTTTTCTTGGCTATTCATTGCATGCATCTTTATTGCATTTTGGCAGAACGTGTGGATGATCGGTTGTTAAACTGGAATGCACGTCTGAAAGTAGCTCTTGGTTCTGCAAGAGGATTGGCCTACCTACATCATGACTGTTGTCCTAAAATAGTTCATCGAGATATCAAATCAAGCAACATACTCCTTGATGAGAATCTAGAGCCTCGTGTTTCAGACTTTGGCCTTGCCAAGCTTTTGGTGGACGAGGAAGCTCATGTCACGACTGTGGTTGCGGGTACTTTTGGTTATTTAGCACCAGGTATGCATATTCACTTAAATCAACAAGGCATAAAGATAGATTCACACATATAATCATCTATATGTTACCTTTTAATTGTAAGAATGGCTTATTTTTTTTATTTTTTCGCTTGGATAAACCTTTAACCTATTCTTCTTTTTATAATCATCTATATGTAGGTTTGATTTGCTTAACCTCTATAAATTGAAATTTCAAACTCACCTCACCTTCTAATAAAATGTCTGACCAACGATTTCTTGTTTGTAATATAACCAGAGTACTTGCAAAGTGGAAGAGCCACAGAGAAATCTGATGTGTACAGCTTTGGGGTTCTCCTTTTAGAGCTTGTGACTGGAAAAAGGCCAACAGATCCATCCTTCGTAAACCGAGGCTTAAATGTGGTTGGCTGGGTATGCATGTTTCCCTTGAAACTCACCAAATTTTAGAACTTCATGAAAACTCATAAATTTTTTAAACTTCATAGGAAGCACTAGTTTGGAAATTATGGGCGATCGTGATATGGAACTTGCCTTTTCTGTATTTAGCTGTACAATTTCCACATATTGATAGTGTCACAATTTGAAAAATGAACAGATGAATACCTTGCTGAAGGAGAATAGACTGGAAGACATCCTAGATGCGAGTTGCAGAGATGCCGATGCAGAGACGGTAGAAGCAATTATAGAAATAGCTGCAAGATGCACTGATGCAAATCCAGATGATAGACCTACAATGCAGCAAGTGCTGCAATATTTGGAGCAAGAGGTCATGTCACCATGCCCGAGTGATTTCTATGACGAGTCTCATTCAGATTATTCTTGATGTATGGAATAATTTCCCGGGACCAAATATGTAGAAACAATTTGCAGCCTGATGCTGAAATGTGTAGTCTGCTCCTTGCTTTTGGAGCCCTGCTGCTTTTCTTCCTAATGTCTTTGTGCATCACTTGTGCCTTTTTGTGTAGATACCTGCAGTTAGTTTTAAAGCTACAATGATGAGTCCTAACTAGCCATGGCATTATGTTGTATTTATAATCTATTTATCACTACCGAATTTTCCTTATCCTACCAAAGAGTTTAGGTTCCTCCTAAGAAAGTTCTTTAAGAAAATTTGATAAAATAAGCATCATAAAAGCTAGCTCAAAGGGAGGAGGATTGTTCAAGCCTTATAAGGAGTCCACTTATCTCATTAACCATTAATGTGGGACTTTTGTCAATTTAACACCCTACCTCACGCTCGGTGCTTAACATCTGGTGCGTGGGTAATTTGATTTGAGGGCCCCAACATTGGATGAGACGGGTCATGCTCTGATACCATGTTAAATTAGGTTTTATGCCTAACTCACACAAAAGCTAGCTTAAAGGGAGGAGGATTGTCGATGAGGACACTCAACTACTGGTGGATGGCAATCTGCAAAGCATTTTTGTATGCCACTCAATTATCATAAAAAAATTGTAACCCGTTGGTGGAATTATATCGAATATGTTTTTGTTTTACTCAATTATCAAAAAGATGATCGTGACTGCAGCCCACTTATCTTGGCTGCAATTATTGGCTAGCTTGAGGCTGTGGTACCAAATATTTGAGCCAAGTGTTTTGGAAGATATTTCCATTCTCAAGTAACATACAAGGTAAAGCACTAAACGAACCAAAAATGGCAGAGGTCACGCAGAAGCTGAAAGGAAAAGTGGCCATAGTGACTGGTGGTGCCAGCGGAATTGGGGAAGCAACAGCACGCCTTTTTGCCCAACACGGCACACGAGCCGTTGTCATCGCCGACATCCAAGATGAAAAGGGCAGAGCCGTAGCGGCATCCATCCCTTCACAGATTTGCAGCTACGTGCAATGCAACGTGAGTGATGAAAATCAAGTGAAAGCCATGGTGGATTGGACGGTCCAGAAATATGGTCAACTCGACATAATGTTCAGTAACGCAGGAGTCGTTGGTAATTCGGGTCAAAAGGTGCTCGATCTGGATCTCTCCGAATTCGATCGGGTGATGAACGTCAACGCTCGTGGCATGGCGGCGTGTGTGAAGCACGCAGGACAAGCCATGGTGGAGAAGCGTGTTAGAGGTAGCATAATTTGTACAGGCAGTATTGCGGCAAGCAGGGGAGGAACCTGGCGGACTGATTACATAATGTCGAAACACGCTGTGTTAGGGTTAGTGAGATCAGCTTGTAGGCAATTGGGTGAGTACGGAATAAGGGTGAATAGTATTTCACCTTCTGCAGTGATGACTCCATTGATGATCAGCGCAGAACCAGAGGTATCAATGAAGGCTCTGAAAAGGTATGGTCCGCAGACTAGTTTGAAGGGTATTACACTGACGGTGAAACACTTGGCGGAAGCTGCTCTGTTTCTAGCTTCCGATGATTCTGCTTTTGTTAGTGGACATGATTTGGGGGTGGATGGTGGCTTGATTAGTCTTCCAGATCCAATGAGTTCATTGTGAAACAGAGAGAACAACCGAATTTGTCTCATTTGAGTTTTTTTTTTTTTTGGTTTCTCATCCTGCATTAGGTGCCCAATTGAAAAATATTGGAGCTGCTAAATTCGGATTCGTGCTCAAAAGTCCCAAATATGGTAAAACACTCCCTAACGTGACTATGTATGTAGAGGGACTCGAACCCAAAATATATGGTTAAACCCCGATAGTATAGCCCCTCTTAGATGGATTTCAAATCTTCGTGTATTTTCTATTTTAAGGTTGAAAGTGTCTTGACTTTATAATTAAGATGCAGTGTGTTAGCTATTTTAAATTATCCAAATTACAATGTTTTGATTATTTTATAATTTGGCAGATTCAAAGTTGCAATTCTAGAAGTAGTGGGGGTGTTATAACTTGTAAACAATCATCGGATTAAAAAGCTTCAAGCGCATGAAGAATCTAAGTTATTTTTAAAAAAAAAAAGATAACCAAGGTGATTGGGTAGATTATAAGAAATTGCATGAAATTATGTGGAACTTGTGAATCTTTGACACACAAACTTAGAGAAAATGATCAAAATAGTCCTTAATGTATGGACTTAAATTGATTTGGTCCCTCATATATGTAGCTTATGGAAAAGGTCCTTTATGTATGCTAAAAGCTTATCAATTTAGTCTTTCACCCTAAAAATCTAACGACAAAAGAAATTTTTTGTGAAATTAAACAATATCATGTAGTTCCTTAGCCAAGTGTACTACTCTTGCCTTAACTTCACATCCTCTTGTATTGATTATAGCAGCTTTGTCAAGAGATAGTAATACTCCAATTTCTTTCACAATTTGATTCACAACATCCCAATGATAGCAATGTCTCGACTAAAAGAAAGATAAATTCTTATCATAACATAGGCTCGATCCCATGGAGTTTCTTCTGATTAACATCGTTCAACAATGGAAAAACTTGTGTCAATTGATTTTACAAGAAAATAATTTTTTTGTTGGAAAGACGAGAGTTTTCACCCTTTGAAACTTTTTTTTTTGAATTACCAATTATCATTACTAAACTCAAATATATTGGAAATGCAGACGCACATTATTTCGATAACAACAATTCAATTCAATTCCACACAACTAGCAAAATATATGCTTAGTAAGACTTTCCACAATGTATCAAGCTTCCAGCACCTAAGAAGAAACCAAAAATGGCTGCTCTTCTCAAAGTAGTTTGTCCAATATATCTGTTTTTCAGTCTAGACACCTTGAAACTTACAGCCTCATAAGTTCCAGCACCAACAACGCCACCAACTTCACCGCCAAAAACAACACCAACAGTCACTCTCGCTAGACAACTATCTCTTGCCATATCTCTCTTCTCAAATGAGGCGTTTTGCAGAGCCGCAACCACCCTTTGGAACTGATGACGGAGGTTTTGTATAAAGTTTTTGTATGTCACATGAGTTGCACATCATTGTTTAATATGACAGAGTTTTTCTCTTGTGGTTAGATTTTTAGGATGAAAGACTAAATTGATAAGCTTTTAGCATACAGAAAAGATCTTTTTCATAAATTGCATATATGAGGGACCAAATCAATCTAAGTCCATACATTAAGGACTATTTTGATCATTTTCTCCACAAACTTATGATAGAAACGATGTAGTACAAAATTAAACTGGAAATTGCAAGCGTAAAATTGAGATTTCTATTATAATAACAAGTACTCCATTAATTACATGCGGCAGCATATGTAAGTATTGAAAATCCAATATTAGTTGATGAAACAAAAAACTAATAAAGATTACATGTATAGCTTTCTTGGTAAATAAAATTCTATACATGAACCTTATACCTTATACCCAAAAAGGGCGTAAGACAAACACGTTCATCTTTAATTCTCTCTGGTGCGCCTCTGGGAGTGGGATCCCAATTGTTAACTGCAATGAGGAGAACAACAGGAAGCAGAGGGCGCCCTGAATTGGCTGGTTGAGACATCATGGCTCGAGCAAAGGAAGAGATTTCTGTGATGATGGGTGACATTCTATGCAAAGGCACACCTATAGAGATTAGTATTTCACAAAGACTATCATCAGGAGTACGGATCATAGCATTACTCGACAAATAGAAAGATTCCACCATAAATGGACCTCGAGGTTCCTCCTCGATGGAATCCCCTTTCTTTGAAAGATACTGAACAAATTCTTGAACACGAATTTCAATCAAGAATAAGGGATTGTTGTTGTTGATGATGCTCTTTAAGTTGATGTCGTTTGGAATGATAAAATCATCTGTCCAAACTTTGAATTCATTGAAGGTTTGTGGAATCTCCATCTTCAATTTTTGTTGAGACAGCTAATTGAGCTAAGTGAATAGAAGAAGATTATTGGTGATGAATTGTTGGAGCAATAGGAATCTTTATATAGACTTTGAGGAAAGACTAATTTGTGTTGAAATAGGAATTTAAGGTTTCCAAAATTTGTTGATTCGGAAACAAAATAGTAACTTGAGAAGCAAGTAAGTAATAATTAGGCAATTCTGTGGCCTTATCAAGTACGAATGATAGTCAAGAATTGAATGGAAACTGATGGATTAGTTTCAAATAAACTTTCCATTTATAAACCCTAATAATAATAAAGAATATGGAAAGACCTTATATTTTGCCAATTGAAAACTCAAAGAGCCCCTTTTGTCAATTCTTCTCAAGTAACTGACATTTATTTATAATTTTTTTATAAATAAAACTAACTTGATTGTGTAAATAATAACTAGAGCTGTTAATATGGGCTGGACCCATCCCACCCAGGCTAACTCATACAACCTTTGAAATTTTATGGGCCAAGTCGGGCTAGCCATTTTTGTGGTGGACCAGAAAATGGTAGATCCAGCCCACAAATACGTGGGCTACGGGCTTTGTCGGACCAATCCTCTTTTCTTAAAAGTATATTTTTTATAATTTTTTAATTAAATTATAATTTAAAAATATTATCATAAATATCGACAAGACAATATTACATAGTGTTAGTGTTACTACTTGTTAATCAAATTCCACAAATAAAATTATCTTTATAAGATTTATTAAGTTTGTTTTCAAGTAAAAGCACAACTAGCTAAATAGAAATATTAACCTAATTATTTTTCAATAATCATAATAAAATACCAAAACTATGACAATATTCCATAGGCTCGACCTATGTAGTGATTCCCTAGAAATTTTAGGGAATTTTTATTTTATGTAGTACATATTTTATAAGCATAATTTGTATTTAAATTGTAATATTTTAAATAGATTTTGAGTTTAGACTCTTGTTATTTTTAATACTCTATTTTATTTTTATTTTTAATTAATTTATTTGGTCAACGGGCCAGTCCTATTCATATTTTGCAAGCCCTACAAATCCGCAGACTTATTCAGAACGGGATAAAAAGCCCTTTTTCTTAAATGGGCTCCAAAAATCGTAGTTCAGCCCTATTAAATCACGGGTTAGGCCAGGCCGGTCCAACGGACCTAGCCCATATTAACGGCTCTAATAATAACTCTTATTTGGAGTCGTGAATAAAACTTAAAACTAACACATTGCTCTGTGTATCTGTTAGTTTGATTCAATTTTGAGAATTATTGGATTATTGAATTATAAATATGTTAAATTCATAAAATATCGATTTAATTATTAAATGTTCCTTCTTTATTCACCATAATATACTAAATTCATAAGATATCGATTTTAGACAATGTGACTAACCAATATGTACATCGCTAAATGTTCCTTCTTTATTCACCTTAAATATGCTCAATTTACTCCCTCTGTCCCTAATTACTTGTCCACTTTTGAATTGACACACCTATTAAGAAAACAATTATTGACATAGTAAGTTTATCATTTTACCCCTATTAATTATGAAGTGGATAAATTAAAATTTTAATATTTTCAAAAAGTTCTACCTTTTCCAAAGTAATTAATTGAGGGTATAATAGGATTATTTTTTTTGTCCTTTCTTGATTTGTCAAAATAGATAAGTAATTAGGGACAACTATAAAAGAAAAAATGAACAAGTAAATAGGGCCAGAGGAAGTATTAAACTATAGAAATTAAAGAAAGCAACAAACAAATATTGGCAGTATCTTTAGGAATTCTAAAAGAAGTCGATATTTGTCCTAAGTCAGTGAAGTCCCTTTTTCTTCATCAAGGTTAAGAAATACAGTAATACATCATTGTTAAAAGAAAATAATATACAATAATTATAACTTATTAAATTACTATTGAATTATCAATTTACCCTTTAATTTTTTTTAACAATTAAGAACTGAACCGATGAAAAAGAAAGTTTAATTTGTTGCTGAACTGTTAAACAATAATCTATATACTGTTAAACAAATAACATTTTTTATTATAATTATCAATTTCAGTTCGAATTTAAACCACCCTACTTACAAGGAAGTGAAATTTATTTGACCATAAAAATTGAAGAAAAGGACGTACACCATTTATCTTGTCATTTTATATATAAAGTCCAAATATGATCCACTGTAATTTGGGGATAAAATTATGGAACGCCAGACAGTTTTTCCTTTTATTAATACATACACTAGATTATTTCAACAACTTTTGAACAGAGAACAATATTGCTACAATAGAAAGTTATTAAGTGAAGAAATTTAGGATGTGTGACCAATTGATCCAACACTACAATGCTTTTATAGAAATGAGAATCTCAACTTTCCAAAATATACAAAATAAGGGCAAAAATGGTAACTTAAAAATCCCAAGTTTGTGAAGAATTAAGAATTAAGGAAATTTTTGAAATAAAGGTAAAATATGTAACTTGAGAAGGCAATTGTTTTTGTTAGTACTATTACGTTTACCTAAGGTTCTCGGTCTGTTAATATTCTCTCCAGTCATTTTGTTCTTGTTAGAGATTTTTTTTACTCTTTAAGTAGTAATAAGTGTGTAATTTTTAAAAAAAAATATATTTAAAGTTGCCTTAAAATGAAAGGGTAAGGCTAGTTAGAATTTATTTGAATTGACTTTTGACTTAAAAGCTAAAAATCTATGAGTTAGAAATTCTATCTACTTTTTATCAGAAATAATAGTTGAACATTATAAACAAAAGATACAAATTTTTTTTGCTTTTTTTAAAATACTATCCATTTTTTATCATAAATATTTTAAAACTTTTAATTAAACAACTCAAATCTTCATATTAATAGATAAAGTTTTTACAACAACATCCAAGATAATATATTGCAAACAAATGACTAACCTCTTGTTAACTAGAATTAATACGTACTTTTATAAATAATAATATTACTAAATCTTCCTATTAATAGATAACGTTTTTACAACAACATGTAAGGTAATATATTGCAATCAAATGTCTAAACTCTTGTTAACTAGAATTAATTCGTACTTTTCTAAATAATAGTATTACTATGTGACGTTTGATATTTTTAAAAATATATACTAAAAATAATTAGTATTTAAGAAGAAAAAAAACCCCTAAATTAATAAGTATGGATCAAAAAGACAAAAACCATTAATTCTTGGCTCGAATTCTACAAAATATTAATTGAAATTAAAAAAAAATACTAATCAACATAACATATACGGTAAGCAACTTTCTTGGTATTACATAATGTGCTAAGTTTCAATACTATATTCTTTGGCGTTTAACAATAGTGTTGTCCTCTTTCTCGAACTCCACTCTCCCACCAATTGCCAGATTGAGACATAACGTCTAGGATGACGGGGAATATTTTGTACGGAGGCATGCCTATAACGTTTACAAATACTATTATCCATAGCATCATCATGAATCACAATATTACTTGAAAAACAAAAAGACTTCACGATAAATATATTTTGTGGTTTTTCCATGATCAAATACCCGTTTTCTAATAAATATTGGAAATATTATTGAAGCCGAAGTTGGATCATGAAAAAGGGAATAGTACCAAGTATATTATATTGTGTGAAACAAGATTGTTTGGCCGTGCAAACACTTGCAATCTATTTTTGTTAAATTCAGTGTCTTCTTGTTTGAAAATTTGCCTGAATTTCTTTAAATTTTATCTTCTTAAAAAAATCTCAACTTTCCCAAATATTCGGAAATATTCAATTTAAGGGAATAAAAAATACTAACTTGGTCTAGTTTGTGCAGAATTAGAAGCCTCAAATTTCTGATAACAAAAATTGTAAAACACGTAACTTGAAGAAAAAAAGCAAGACAATTGTTGTTTTTGTTAGTGTTATTACGCCAAACCTAAGATTTTCCGTTTGTTAAGATTCTCTCTAGTCATTTTGTTCTGGTTAGAGACAGAGTAATGCTAGTTAGAATTAATTTGAATTGAATTTTGGCTTTTGACTTAAAAGCTAAAAGTTCATAAGTTAGAAATTGTGTCTACTTTTATCAAAAAATAATATTGAACATTATAAATAAAAAATACAAAATTTATTTTATTTTTTTAAAAAAAAATCATCTACTTCTTATCAAAAATATTTTAGAACTTTCAATTAAACAACTCAAATCTTTCATATTAATAGATAAAGTTTTTACAATAATATCCAAGATAATGTATTGAAAACAAATGACTAACAGTCTAACCTCTTGTTAACTAGAATTAATTCGTACTTTTATAAATAATAATATTATTATGTAAAATTAAACGTTTGATGTCTTTTAAGAATATATACTAAAAATAATTACTCGTATTTAATAACATATAAAGATAATCCTAAATTAATATATATTATTACCCTTATATATAAGCCAACAAGAAAAGGACTAACACTGCAGTGCTTGATTGTACAACATGTTGTAAAAGTTGTACTGTTTATATATTCTTATTCTCTAGACTAGAAGTGGGAGTTAGGCAGAGGAGTATCCAGGATTTTGAGATGATGGGTACACTCTTATAAAAAGGTTGATCTATGATATAAATTTGATCGGTTCGATAAAAATAAAACAAGATAAATATAAATTTCAAATTTCTAACCTCGCGGAGAGAGGTGCACCCAGTCATAATCGCATTGTGTGATACTTCAAGTGTGGGTTCACACATCTATATTTCAATATATTTTTTAAAATATAACACTACTATATATGATCTCGGGAGGGGATCATGGGTTCACGTGAACCCGATGACCTCCCTTAGATATGCCTCTAGAGTTACAGTGTACTATAATAAGCTAAGAGAAGTGTACTATACTATCTTTATCCTTTTCTTATTAAAATTAAACCATGTGGATTACTCTTTCGTTTCCACGTATACGGGTGATTCATTTCTCTTCCTTCTTTCATCTACGATTTCCCTGATGCCATCTCCATTCTCCTCTCAGACGGTAATCTTCGTCCTCCGTCATCATTATTTTCTCTCTTTTGCGTCTAATCTTCCCTGTAGACGGAGAAAGTATTGAACTCTATACTCTCTGAATCTCTCACTCGCCGGCAATTTTAAGAGAAGTAGGATAAATTCTAATCATGCTTCACTATTATGTTTGTTTTGCTTTTGTTCTTCAGAGTATCAATCATATTGCTCACTTCAGTTCTTTCAGATTCAACCTTACTTTGAGGAATATAGATTGAGTTTTTGTTGGTCTTGCTTTATTATGATGAATTTATCACAATTTGATATGAGTATTTTAGTTTTTTATAGAGAAAATACATAATCACCCCATCAAATTTAGACCATTTTTTGACGAAGACACCTTAAGTTTGCGGAGGTTCTATTGCCCCACGAAATTATTTAAATCTATAATAAATACGTTATTTTGACCCATTTTCACGACAATTGTAACTTCACACTAGAAAAGCACGTGAAAGGGTAAAATTGCAGCTCCAAACCAATGGAAAATTGACACATGGCATTGTTAAACCATAGTGAAAAGAGACCCACATTTCTTCTTCCCCAAACCACCATTAATGGCTGTTGAGAGCTTTTCTCAACAACAAAAGTTGGTTCTTTACTATACGAAGCGAATTTCTTTATTGTATACTTTATCGTCAAGTTTTAGCAATCCATCTTAAGGTCTTTTATTAGAAAAATCTACTTAACAACGACATAATACTTTGTCAATTTAGCACCTAATTTACCTCTCACCAAAGAAATTTGAACCCATTTTCGCTGTATAGTTTCCCAAGATCAGAAGTATCAAAGAATCTATTCATACAAATTCAAAAAAAATGAGAAATTCACTTATAGAACTCAAAGCTAGTCTTGATTTTGGAATACCCACAAAGCTAAAAAGGATTAAACTAATTTTTGGAGAAAAAATTTGAAATCAAACACCAAATAAACAACAAAAACACTGAAAAATAACACACAAAACTTACATAAATATATATTTACAAAGAAATTCAGAAAAAAAAAAATCTTTTGAAGTGAAGTAAATCGAAAGAATTGGGAAAAGGAATTGGAAAAAGTGAACATGAATTTTTTTTAAAAAGGTTTAAGGGTTAAAATGTGAGTGGGTCAGGCCCGACCCACTATTAAACAAGTAAGAAAAATAAAAAAAATATTATTTTATTTGGGGTGAAACACACACACAGATTATAAGATTGCAAATATTATAAAAATAGTGTATTTAAAATTGTTGGAAATAGTTGAATGGGGTAATAGAACATCCGCAAAGTTTAGGTGTCTACTTCAATAAAGGTTACAAGTTTGATGGGGTAATTATGTATTTTACTAAGATTTCTACATGCATATTAGTAACTGCCCGATTTGCACATGTATTATCTTTGGTGAATGTTGTCTTTTGTAACTAATTAATTAGTGTAATGTTAGATGTCTGACGAAAATCTACGATAACAAAGATGACATAAATTTAAAGTTCATTGTGCATCCAAGCTGTTTGATTATATGTCTCGCTTAGCTTATTTGAAGTTTCATGTTGTCATTTTCCTATTCAGGTTGTAGCAGAATTATCTTTATTAGCAAACTGAGTGAATTAGTAACTATGAGAAGAAAGTCAATTTATTTTGTTTTGGTGATTCTGGAGCTACTGTTTAAGACTTGGGGCACTAAACGCACAATGTATTATATATTGTCAATTATTTTCTTCTTGATATTCCTTTTGTTTTGATCAACAATGTAACTTTGATTCTTTGAATATGCTTTGTATATTTATTAGTATTTCATTTTCAACTTTTGGCATAGGCTTGCTGATCAACTTTTTCTTTGAATAGACAAGTATAAATACTGCAAGAACAAGATTCAGTGAGCTGATTTTCTACATATTAAAAAAAAGATTATTATAATAATTTAATTATCAGATATCTCATGTCACAGGTTAGATATCTCTGCATCTTTATGTCATATTATGCATACATCCAACAAAACTATAATGGCTATTATTCATAGTGCATATATATAATTTTATAAAGCACACACATGTGTTGGTTCATGTGGGTTAAGACTCAAAGTCATTCTTGAGTTTTCACATGAAGCATTAATAGTCCCTCATGTTTGTAATATTAGTGCACTTTTGGTTCTCCTTCAAAATTTTGCCTATTTTTTAACATTAATTTTATTCATAATTTATGTATGGTATGTTTAATCGTTATTTTATATATTTAGTAGAAATAATGATTCCATGTGAGAGATTGTGAGAAGAAAAACACCTTATTTTGTTTAGTAAAAATCGTATTGCAGGTAAAGTCGAGAGGTTCATCACGACGATTTCACGTGCAATAGTACAAATTTTTCTTTTCTTGCAATGTCATATGTTAAAATGTTCTTAGTTTAGCTGCAGTAATATTTCTACTGAACAGAATAAGGTGTTCTTCTTCTCACTTTCTCTCACATAGATTTATTATTTCTATTAAATATATAAAAAAAAATGATGGGACATTCCTTACATAAAATTATGGACAAAATTAATGTTAAAAAATAGGCAAAAGTTTACGGAAGGACCAAAAGTGCACCAATATTATAAATATGAGGGACTATTAGTGCTCCATGTGAAAACTCAAAGATGACTTTGAGTCTTAACCTAAAGATGAGAGACTATTTTGGGCTTTCTCTGATATTTTTTCAAATAGGCTATCACTGATCATTTTTTCAATTACTAATATTTTCTTTATGTATTCTATACTTTTCTTGCTTGCTTAGAGATAAGTATAGTTTCCCACTTTATTGGGATTAGAGTATATCTACCTGATTAAGATCCATTGGTAAGTCATAATCTCGTGGGCTTGCTGATTTTGCTCTCTTCATTCTTGGTTTTTGTTGTTTTACGTATTTGTAATTTCATGTATTTCTTGAAGTTTCCAATAAAATTCTAATTGTTTTCTTAGTTTTCTCTTTTTTTTGGCATAGATTTCTGTACCATGTTAATTCATCTATTTCAGCAGCGACCTCACTGCGTGTTAAAAAAAGAGTGTGTAATAGATGGGGTATATACATTATTAGGAATATTTCTGTCAATTGCCGCACTTCTTTTGGAACATTATGTTTTTGTTTGGTTCATGGTCAATATCGCGTTTTGCTTTAGTTCCTCCTTCAGAATTTGATCTCTGGTATTATAATACCATTGAATATTTTGTTCTTTATTTAGTATTTTGTCAAAACTTGTAGATAAAAATTGACTCCGGCTCACTAAATAAAGGTTTTTATACATTTTTCAATGAAGTTTGTGCACCTTTATTGCCTTCTTAAAATGGAAGCGTTTTGGTACTTAGATTGTCAGCTTTTATTTCTTTAACGGATGGATTGTTGAATTTCTATGGGGATTAGGAAATAACGCAAGTGACACAATATTGTTAAAATTAAATCATGATTGTCCACTTATAAATTTCTTCTAATGTTGTTAATGGGAAGAAATTGCCTTCAGATTCATCAATGAATATATATATCTACATTCACGCTGACTTCTTTGTGCACATATATATATTCGAACATATCATATTTTTCCATTGCTTGATAATTGCTATAAGATAACTTCACTTATCATGATATCAATAATAAATGTGAAATCAAGGATGTTCAGCCCTTTGTTTGAATACAAGCTAACTGGATCATAAGGTTGGTACTTTATCTACTGATATTCTTGCAGCATGCATTTTGTGCGGCTTTGGAATCTACTGCCCATTTGGGATGATGAGTATTGATACTTTTAACAATGGAGAGGAGGAGTTTTTGGAGAGCAAATCAGAGGGAATTTAAACAACAATATAATCTTTGGGTTAATTAATCAGTTGACGAAAAGTTCAAAATTTGATGAGGAGGAGAGCAAGATCAAACGACCTGGGTTTGCTTTCTCTGTTATCACAACAGAAAATGACAAAGAGACGCTCTTTAGAACATGTCTACTTCAACTAATGCTACAGTAGTGTTGTAATCTGTAAATATGAGTTGATATGTGTGATATGATCTATATTATGAATGGAAAATCGAAGAAGAAGGCTAGGTTCAAACATTAATCGATCAACTGGACTTCTAAAGTGCCGCCAAAATTGTAATTGTCAATGAAGTGCCACCGTGGCTTCTTATTTTTTTTTTGTCTTGGAATAACTATCATTTTCTTTCTAAAGGTTTAGTGATGAGATACCAGAAAAAAGTTAAAAAATTATGATCCATCGACATTTAAGTGACTGCTTGATTTCATTCTCTATAGTAGATTATGTGATTTTTGTTGTATTAGGACATGACCATGATCACAACTAAGATGTAGAGGAACGACTCAATCCTAACCTTAGGAAAATCGATAGCAAATGGCATTGTTTAAGGTCTTCCATAATTATTAATCCAAGTTAAAATCTCTTTTTCTACATGATTTTCCAGGGTTAGTTTCTTGGTTCAACTATACTTATTAAATTTTGTTTTTGTTCTTTGGAAGCAAAAATAATATCTAGCCTGAAAAACCTATAAATAGTAAGAACAAAAAGAATATACTTAAAATTAATTAGTCAGATATAGAGAGTACTTTGCCAAATAACAATAATAGATACACCAGCTAAGCTGAATTTTCTATTTCATAACTTCCTAATTACATATTTGAAAGTTGAGATTTATATTTCTTATTAGAAAGAATGTATCCTCTTATGGACTTTGCCCGAATTTGGGATTTTCATCTATTTTATTGATCTTATTTCATACAATTATGAGCTTGACTATGACTTTATGCTGAACACTAAAGTATTCAGCCCTTGATCTGTTCATGCTCTTCCTATTTAATGTACCCCACTTAATAACTTTCTATACATCAATGTTATGCAACTAGTAGCTAATGTCGGTTATTGACATAGAAGTTGTTGTAAATGCTTGAAAGGAAAATAGTCCTACTTTCCGTGTGATGGGGTTACTCTAAACAAGTCTCTTGATTGTGTTGTTCTAGGTGAATATTTGGTCACTTCTGTCGGATCCAAATGTGAACTTCATTCAGCTATATATCAGTTTTGACGAATGAAGTGAAATTAAAATGCTAATACATTTCTATTCTAAAATGCTATGCTCAGAATGTCTACTGCCACCAAGTAGCATTTTCCTATTTTTAAGTTTTTGACTTCTTCATCAAAGTAGTTGTACTTTGTGTTGTCTATATTTGAATTCTCATGGGCAACTGTGCAAATCAGTTAGGAAGTTCCACTCGGTACTTAATATTTTGGATCGTCTTCAAGGAGCTTACATATACAAAATTCTATTGTACTTTGGTCACTTCTGTCTTCGTCCAAATATTCTATACTCAGCTAGAATTTCTTAAATAACATCTGAATACTGATTTTTCTACTGTCAGCATCATTGGTGATTATAGGCCATGTCTAAATTGTTCCTTTTAAGTTATATGTCACTCTTGCTCTTTGTTTCAAATAGTTAGTTCGGGTTTTTATTTTGAATTTTAGGTTTCTTATGATATTTGACCTTCTGTCAAGTCCCAGTTGGCTAAGTCGAGTGTAAGCGTGGCCTGTGGGATTCGAAGTGTTGTTGTCTTCAAAATTTCACATCTTCTCTTTACCTGGTGATAGTAGAAGTAGTGTTCGGTTGTATACTCTTTATCGAATCTCTGATTAATTGTTGCAATATTTACGCCACTGCTATCTTTTGTTGCTATTTGTCATATTTGTGTCTTTTGGGATAGAATTGAGGCCAAGTGATTGCAATACTTGGGCAGAAATTTTAAATTTTTTAGCTTCTTGATTTCTTTTCCACAGTACATAGATTTTTTGGAGCAAGGAGAAAACAGAACAATAACTATAGGAAAACAATTACAGGAATTAGACTATAATAACATGAAAATGATTTAACTCATATACACGGTAATATTGTGAATATATGTTACCCTATCATTCGTGAAATTTAGCTAGCCAATACATGTAAAGGTGTTTCTGCCGAATTGATACTTTGAGTAATTCATATCCATTTGCCATGTATTTCTCATAATATCTTCCCCTTTGAGCTATGTGATGCTCTGAATGTCTATTGGAAGGTTGTTAACAGTTAGGAAACCTTTATGTTCTACATTTCCTTCTTTACATTGATCAAACATATGTAATTGATGTCACTGTATTGATATGTTTACATTTAATTACAGAAGTATCTTCCTCATTTTGGTACTTTTGGTTACTGCAAAAAGAATAATTTTTGGGATTCTCAATCTGAACAACCTCAATTGGTATGAAGGACCAGTTATTACAAGTTAGGGAGAAGGAAGTAACAAAGATGGTATGCAGCTTTTCCACGTTTTTGGCCGGCGTCGGTGATTCGGATTTTGCGTCAAGTGGATATGCCGCACTCAGTTAGGTATGTTGTACGCTTTAGTCTAAGTAAATGTTCATTATTAAGATAGCTTCACCATAAACTATCACCTTTTGGCTGTAAAATTGTGGAATTTATGTAGTAAGCTCTGATTCAGTTGTTTGTTGTAGTATCTTTCTCGCTTTCTTGCCAATATCTCTGTCGTTCAATAATAATAATATTCAATTTTCAGGTACCTTGACATCTTCCTACGCCATAAATTCTGGGACTGAAGAAGCTTGCCTGGACTCCAGTTCTACCATCATGTTGTTCTGGATTAAGATATTGTCATCTTGAAGCTATTTTATATCAACCTTTAAATGGATTAATTGCTTCCACAACCTTGAGCTTAGTCGAAAATGGTGATATATTTTAGTATATTCAAATGAAATCATTTACCTTATGTTTGTTGTTCTCAATTTGATTGGATTAGTCCAATTTCATTAAATATTTCTGGTGTTTACATCACTTTAGTTATAGTTTTTACTTTTTACCTTTGTGTTAACTCTATATTAAAATGTAAGATATTGGGCTCGTGCTAAGCACGGGTCTTGCCCCTCTAGTATATATATTCAAGGCATCTTACTATAATTTGGCTTTTAGGTCACTAATTTTAGTAAGATATCCTGGTATGTGACCTTATTGAACGTATGAGGAAAATTTTCTTAGTAATGTATTTCAGATAAAATTTAAAGGATTAGTATTTATTACTCTTTCTTTTCGACAGTAAATGATAGAAATATTATAAATAGTTAAAAGTAATTATTATAACAACAAAACATATTATTCGAACAGGAGTGTGATTAAGCACAAATGAATTTTCAAGTCCATGTAGTGAGATACAAAATGACATGATGGGGTGTGTATTTAGTTTTTTTGTTTGGTTTTATATTATTTATTTTCACTTTTTACTTTTTAATTCTTTTTACTCAATTTAAACTGAAATAAATTTGGTTAGGTTTAGTTTTTCTCTTTTTGATTTAAACCAAATGATATGTTCGATCATGTCAATAATTAATAACATAATCAAAATTATATTTGAAAGCGGTAAAAAAAATCATATACAAGGAGAAGTAATAATATTGAATTTGTTAGATATACTTTGCAAGCTCTCTTGGAATCGATGTTCCCTTTTCTTGCTCAAATGTGAAAACATTTATAAACTCTTTGGGAATACTTAGTTCCCTAATAGCTTTTTGATAAATGAACTCAACTCTTTGCTCTTTACTCTTTACTTAACTTGAAACTTAAGTCTTAAAACAAAGTTAAAACATTTGTAAAAGACCCTTGAAAACCTTGATGACTTCACTTGACTTGACTCTTAACTTCACTTGACTTGACTCTTAACTTTCCTTGAATTGAATCTTAACTTTCCTTGAATTGAATTATAGATTCAAGGATTTTGATTTGAGATAGGAAAGGTCTCTTGATGTTTAGGAATAATTTCGAATAACTAAACTTGAGAAAAGTTACGAAATCACCGTCTTGGAACAAGTCCGCGACACGGAGATGCTCCTAAATAAATACTCCCAAAATTAAATTTTGAGACAGTGGAGTCCGCGTCCTCTCCGCGATGCGGAGCATATTTTTGTTCACAGTGGGAACAAGTCCGCGACGCGAACTTGTTTCATGTAAGCTGTCCGACTTTTTCCTACTTCGTTTTTCAACCTCAATCCACCTAAATTCGATTATCTTCCTCAAATTTGTTTTAAACCCCGATGCCCTGCATGTATACTCAAGAAACTAACTCAAAGCAACCCTAAACTCAATATAAGGATCTCATAAACTTCTCAATTCGTCCTAATTCGCTAACAACATTCGAATTCAAGAATATTTGTCAATAACATCAATTTTCCAACTCTTCTAGGACGAATTTCACTGAATTAAACATGCTTGGCGCGTGGGTGAATGAACCCAACGCTATGAGAGACTCACATACCTTGTAGGATCAATTTCTTTGGTGAATCTTGCTTTTCCTCTTCTCCTTTCTCTTGCATTCTTTCTCCAAAAGCCCTAACTCTATTTCTCAAAAGCGTAAACTGAACCCAATCAGTTTTAGCCCCTAAACTTATTACCAAAAATGAATTAATTAAGTTGGGTAAGGAAAAGACCAAACTACCCCTTAAAAATCCGAATTGAACTTTCCTTATTCTAACAGCCCAACTTCCAAAGGGTATAACTCACTCATCCGAACTCGCAATCGCCCAAACCTGGCGGCGTTGGAAAGATCAGTCCAAGAGCTTTCCAACCATATCTGGAACTACACCTAAATCATCCTGAGCTAGGAATTATGGTCGTTTGAAGTTGACCAAAAACTCACTTTTGCTAACATAACTAAATTTCCAGATTTTAATTCTTCCCAAAAATGACTATTTCCAAATTTAAGCTTCTTCCTAGTTATTTCAATTTGCGAGATATTACATGGCTGAAGGCCTGCTGTTTAGAAAAGTTGTGCACCTACCACATCAGAGGTGGCAGCTTTTCTGACAACCGTCTTATCACCTTTTCACGTAAGCAATCTTGCAGGGACCAGGTCCCTTCTTGAAAGGCTTGCTGGCTGACTTCCTCCTTTGAATGAGTGAATTTAATATGGTGTTTGTCAATATATTAGTCATAAAGAATTATTATCCAATGTACAAACACCCTCGTCGCTTCTGATTGGTGGAGTACTCTGCAACTCCACCAACTTTCTGACGCAGACAACTTTTACAGCTGTACAACATATTGACACTGGACGAGCATACTCTGCAGAGGACCAGGTCCCTGCACTTGTGAGGAGATCATCAAAACATCTAGGAGCGTTAGCACTTATCATGTAGTATCTTTCTCGCTTATTTGCCAATATCTCTGTCGTTCAGTAATAATAATATTCAATTTTCAGGTACCTTGACATTTTCCTACGCCATAAATTCTGGGACTGAAGAAGCCTGCCTGGTACTCCAGTTCTACCATCATGTTGTTCTAGATTAAGATATTGTCATCTTGAAGCTATTTTATATCAACCTTTAAATGGATTAATTGCTTCCACAACCTTGAGCTTAGTCGAAAATGGTGATATATTTTAGTATATTCAAATGAAATCATTTACCTTATGTTTGTTGTTCTCAATTTGATTGGATTAGTCCAATTTCATTAAATATTTCTGGTGTTTACATCACTTTAGTTATAGTTTTTACTTTTTACCTTTGTGTTAACTCTATATTAAAATGTAAGATATTGGGCCCATGCTAAGCACGGGTCTTGCCCCTCTAATATATATATATATATATATATTCAAGGCATCTTACTCTAATTTGGCTTTTAGGTCACTAATTTTAGTAAGATATCCTGGTATGTGACCTTATTGAACGTATGAGGAAAATTTTCTTAGTAATGTATTTCAAATAAAATTTACAGGATTAGTATTTATTACTTTCTCTTCGACAGTAAATGATAGAAATATTACAAATAGTTAAAAGTAATTATTATAACAACAAAACATATTGTTCGAACAGGAGTGTGATTAAGCACAAATGAATTTTCAAGTCCATGTAATGAGATACAAAATGACATGATGGGGTGTGTATTTAGGTTTTTTGTTTGGTTTTATATTATTTATTTTCACTTTTTACTTTTAAATTCTTTTTACTCAATTTAAACTGAAATAAATTTGGTTAGGTTTAGTTTTTCTCTTTTTGATTTAAACCAAATGACATGTTCGATTATGTCAATAGTTAATAACATAATCAAAATTATATTTGAAAGCGGTAAAAAAACCATATACAAGGAGAAGTAATAATATTGAATTTGTTAGATATACTTTGCAACATAAATCATGAATAAAATTTAAAACGCAATACTTAAAATATATCTAGATCTCCAAATATAAAATATAAACTAAATCATAATGAAAGGTAATAACTAAAAAGGGACTAAATTAGTTAACTCCAACTTTAATTCTAAACCTAAATATTATATATGTAATTATTAATATATATATATTATCTTCTATATTACCTTAAAAACATGAACTCATAACTTGAATGTTAAATTACTATAATATCCCTAACTTAGGTTTTGACTTTTTCGATGAGTTGTGACTTTCCGATAAGTTGTGATTTTTTTCGAAGGGTTGTGATTTTTCGATGAGTTGTGACTTTTCCAAAGAGTTGTGACTTTTTCAATAAGCGGTGACTTCTCCAAAGAGTTGTGACTTTTTCAATAAGCGGTGACTTCTCCAAAGAGTTGTGACTTTTTCAATAATTTATGACTTTTCCAAAGGGTTGTGACTTCTCGAAAAGGTCATGATTTTTCAGATAAGACACAAAAGACATTTGTTCATACTACCCTTTGTTGAATATAAATAAAGGGTCTTCCTCTCATTTTTCACCCACAATTTTTTTAATCTTCTACTCTTCTTCTTCTTGCATTTTAATTTTTTTTTTGTGATTTATTGTCGTTGAGTGAGATCGAAGTTTAGCAGAATATAGGTACTACTATTCTGATGAAGTAAGTCGTTCTATCCTAAGAGGGTATATTCCATAACCTCGAGTACTTGAGGAAAATAAATTTGATGATATAATAATTATTTTTTGCTTAATATATACATTAGTATGTAATGTTCCTATATATGAAGTTAACATGATGTAGTCTAAATTCATTTTTTTTGTTAACAATTTCTCTTGCGATATAGATATATGCTTCTGAGTATCGTTTTCAAAATTTAGAGAATTATCACGATTTATTTTTTATGCTCAAGACAAAAGAATGACTTTATTTATCAATGTTGCTTATGTGATTTAAACTCTCATGAAGTTTGCTTCAAAATAATTATTACTATATAAACATTGCCCTTTTGTTTTACTTATTTACTATTTCTTAATATTTCAGTATTTTAGATGAAGAAAAATTCATATGACTTGTAATAGCGCTAGTTGAAGTTTGTATTAGTTTGATTTTTATTATTTATTTAATAGTTAATTTTATGAGATAAATATTTTCATTAATGCAAATATATATTTATATTTGGGTAGGTATTTGTATCTAAATTAAAGTATTATATATGTCACAAATGTGTTATCAATTATCAAGTTAGCAAGATCTTCTAACTTCAAAATATATTATTTTAAAATATTTTGAGTTTTTTTTTCTTTAAAAAAAAAACTCACAAAAAATGTGAAAATATGTGAATATATAAAATGTAGTTGTTCTCTTCACATGTTCATATGACATCTAAACAATTTAGCGTGGAATACACATCCAAAGCACATCTGGTTAGATGACAAGAAAAATACAAAACAAATATTGTCTATAAGGTAATATTAGTGAGATAAGACTAATTACATGATTGAACCTCATCAAAATGAAATAAATACATACATTATTGAATTTAACTAATAAAAAATTTCATTGACCATCTTCATAGGTTTGGGTGAATAAGTGATATATATGACGATCCGCGTTGAACATTCACAAAAGAATCTGCAGTATTATTTTTTGCTAAGTTTATTATTCAAATCTTCGCTTAAATAAGCAATACTATTTACTATAACATATATTTTTGGAATTGGTAAATGATAATCACGTGCAACACACGTGTCAAAAAACTAGTATATATATATATATATAATTTTATTTTCTATTTCTTGGTTTTTACATTTCTAAATCCGAAACCAAATAAAAATAAATAAATTATTTATCCAAAATCAAACAAAAAGACCAATTCAAATTAAAATTTAATTTGAGTTTAATTTTTTGATTTAATCCAAATAATGTGCACCTCTAAATCCTAATACAAACGCTTACATTCATTTTACTCCTAGTTATAAAAGCTCCTACTATATATTACTGTACTAAATAGAGAATTTAAAATAAATAGTCCCTCGCTAAATAATAGCCGACAAATATAATATTTTTTAATATTAATTAATGTATAATATGTACCTAATTACTTTGTTCGTAGTTATACTTCCTAGCTAGTACCTTTGTCTGTTCCTACCAGACAAGAGTCCATACTAATTTTTGTGTTTTGAGTATTCCAATTTGCAATTTTCTAGTAGTAAATCGTACTTATATAACAAAAGAAAAGGTAATCAGCCCAAAAAAGGAGCCAAGTGAATGGAAGGTTCAGCTAAAAAACTACATATATATATTAGTGAGTTTAAAATTATTTTTTAGATATAATATAGCGTGTAGATGTTGAATCTTTTTTTATTTTTGGTGTGTTTACATAGTAAAATTTTTAGCTCCGCAGCTGAATTAGACTTCGGATGTAAAGGTTCTGGCTTCCATGCACACAAAAATCAAGTTACTATTAAAATAGCATTGAGATTGACATATGCACTGAGATTATCCCAATGTATGGAATTACTCACATCCTAAACTTCTACAGTAATTTTCTAGAGCCATTATATATGTAATCTAACATACAATGTTCAGATCAAGAAGGCCTTTATCGGAATATTGTGCATAGTATCATCGAAGAGTCGTGTTTATGTGGCGTTCCGATCTGTCATTCGTATAATAAGCCATAGTTTATAATTCCTCTGTCAATTTCTGCTATGGTTGCTGTCTGCAATGTTTTTCTCCTGAATCTGTTGTTGCTTTATGGTTTTCTGGCATCCTGCACTTTGAGCATGCAGTTAAGTAAGGCGCTATGATCACTCTTTTATGTGTAGCATCATTTGCATTTGTCTGTCTTTTATATTTCCATTTTTTGTCTGCTTATTGCACAAAGGAAACTGGACTATGTTTGTTCTATTGATGTTGAAATGTTTGATGTGACTCTGCAGAAGACTTAAAAGATAGTGCTCAATCATATGGTATTCGTGAAACTCGTCAAGCCCCAAATGGTGTTTGTCTTGAAAAAATTGGAAATGGATCTTATATTGGCATGACTCCACATCCTGATGGCTCTAACCGCGTATTTTTGTGGAATCAACAAGGTAAAGTATGGATTGCCAATGTTCCTGAGGATGGATCTAATGGAGTGTTGGAAATTGATGAATCAAAGCCATATCTAGATATAACTGATCATGTGCTTTTTGGTTTGCAATTTGGGGTAATGGGAATGGAGTTCCATCCTAATTTTGTAAGTAATGGTCGTTTCTTCATTTCGTACCACTGTGATAAGTTGCGACACTCAGGATGTTTAGGTAGATGCTCGTGTAACTCGGAAATTAATTGTGATCCAGCAACACTTCCAATAGACAGTGGCATTGCACCATGCCAGTATCAAATTGTAGTAGCAGAGTTCACAGCAAATGGTACTGCAACAACACCTTTCTTGGTATACATCCGTTATTGCCTGATACGATACGAATTTGAAAATTTTCTTCATTAAAATTCTCTTGACTACATACTTTGATCATCGTCATGACAGGTAGAAAGTGCGAAGACATTGGAAGTGAGGAGGATATTTACAATGGGACTCCCACATAGGGGAGTTTATGGAGGACAGATTCTTTTCGGCCCTGCAGATGGATTTTTGTATGTTATGACTGGTAGTGGTACACATCGAGGGGACCCTTACAATTTTGCACAAAACAAAAGATCTTTGCTCGGAAAGATCTTGAGGATTGATGTGGATCAAAGTATGCTGATCAAATGTTGATATATTGTGTAGACTGGTTTTGTGATTTACTTTTTAATTTCCAGAAAAAGCTTTACGCAAACTTATCCTCTTCGAATAAACCTTTGTGCCTTGAGTCATAAATAACAAGGAAACATTTGCAATCACTACATACATAGAACCAAATTGGTTGATGAGACTTACATGTTTTTTGGACTATAACAGCTGAACTCTGCAATTTTCTCATTTAATGACTAACAGGAAACGAAGTGCATGATCGAGGGCTTTGGGGAAATTACTCCATACCAAGAGATAATCCGTACAACAATGACAAGCAATTAGCACCTGAAATTTGGGCTTTAGGTCTTAGAAATCCATGGCGTTGTAGTTTCGATTCAGAAAGGCCTTCCTACTTCATGTGTGGAGATTCTGGACAGGTTTGGAACTTAACTATCTTTTAGACAAAACAGTAAGCATAGTCATTGAGTTGTTATTAGCTTAAGGGAAATCTTGATAAGTTCAAAAGCAAAAACAGGACATATGTTAAGTCTCTTGGAATACATAGACAAATTATTAAAGATACTTATCCTTTCATGAAACTTATAGGACATGTATGAAGAGATAGATATGATAACAAAAGGTGGAAACTATGGATGGCCCGTCTACGAAGGCCCTTATCTCTTCAAACCAGCAAATGCCCAAGAAGGAAGCACTTCTAATTCTAGCTCCAACAGTCTCATATTCCCGGTCATGGGATACAACCACCCTGAAACTTACAAGACAATTGGTTCCGCGTCCATAATTGGTGGATACTTCTATAGATCTCAAACTGATCCCTGTCTGTATGGAAGGTTTGCATCTCTTTTTTCTTAGCTAAAAAAACTTGAAACACTATAGTTGTGTGTACTGTTTCATTAGCTCAACCTGATTTTGAATCAAAACTTTTTAGGTACTTATACATAGACTTATATCCAGATGGAATATGGTCAAGTACTGAAAATCCTGAACATAGTAGAAACTTTACAAGTTCAAAAACCCCATACAGGTGTGCGCGTGATTCTCCAATCCATTGTGAATCAATTGCAGAGGATGTTATGCCTGCTATAGGATACGTTTTGTCTTTTGGGGAAGACAATAGAAAAGACATTCATATGCTAACAACCACTGGCGTTTACAGAGTTACACGTTCGAGTAGATGTAACTACCATTGTCCTAAAGAAACAAGTGTAGCAAGTAAACCAGCTCCTCCTGTTTCCATGTCTAGGAAATTATGGGAGAGGGCACAACACTATGCTCTTCTAATTTCTTCTATGTTGCTGCTTTTGTTGAATCTTGTATAATGGGATATGCAATCTTGTTATCATTAAGAATTACTCAATTAGTAGTAAATGTTGTATTTTTTTCAACATAAATTTGGCATTCATTTATGATGAAAAACATTTATCAAGATCAAAATATATTTTTTTATGAAAAATAAAATTAAAAAAATTCACTAACTGTTAACCGCTAAATAAGGAAACATAATATATTCAAGTCATTAGCAACAATGAAATAACTGAAAAAATGGGTTAAAGATTTAATTTCACGGATGCATGAATTTCTTTAATATATGCTTATATATATGCCTAAGCTATTTATATATATATAAAAAAAATAGATATAAATCAAACCTGATAAGTTTTTAAATACTTAAAGGACTAAAATCGATAGGTGCATAGTTAAAGGACTAAAAACGATAAGTATATAGATAAAGGATCAAACTTATTTACATTTTAAATAGTTAAAGGGCTAAATGCGATAAATATATAGTTAAAAATTATTTTAGACCTACTCCAATAAATTATGCACCATTTATGTCATCCTCTCGTTGTAACTACATACCATTTAGGTTTAGATTATGTTGTAATTCACCTGTATGAAAAGAAAGAAAAAAAAATAACTCCATAAAATAAAAAATATGCACAGTATGTTGTAACTTGGATTAGGTCATGAATGACGTAGAATTTAAATCATATGAAGAAGATCAGAAGAATTGAATATATATAATTATTAGAGTCTTCCAACAGGAGCCAAAATTATTGACCATATGGAAATTATAAGATTAAACTATTTCAAAAAACCATGCACGCTGACCCATTATTTTTTTCAGTACAAGTCATTAATGATGTAGCGTTATAAAAGTCATTAATGATGTAGCGTTAAAAAACCAAACACGCTGGATAAGATTTTTGAAAAAAATAGGGGAAAAAGTCTATTGTAACGGATAGCAAGCTTTATTAGCCACTCTTTAATGGAAAGTACTTCCTCAATTTCTTTTCTATGACCCTATTTAAAGGAGTCCGGAGCTAAAAGAGTAAAAAAAATTGTTAAAATTTTTAAAAGGAAACATCAATTTTTTTTAATCAAAAAAACAAAATCACTCCTGACGAAGCGATTTGGAAAGTAATAACGAAAATAGCTAACCCAATAGCAGATTCCGCAGCTGCCACCGTTGGAACCAATGAAGCAAATGATTGACCCATCATATCATCCGAAGAAACAGAAAATACGGTACCACGCTCTTCCGTGCTCGTAGGTTGACTCACCTATGCATCCCGACTAAGGTCTCACAAACGTGCACTTCCCTTATGCATCCAACCGCTTCACTAATGTGAATAGGTTATACAGAAGGGTAGGTTGGTTATATACTCTTATG
>JAJOOO010013463.1:0-37883 GCA_029582685.1 Solanum piurae | reverse complement strand
AAAATGGAGAAGACATCAATTGTTTTGCTCTCTCTTATTGCCTTGTTAGTTTTGTTAGGTAATATCTCCCCCCCCCCCCCCCAACAACATGGATTTCACCAGAAGCGTTCATCGTCTATTATATATATATATATATTATATATATATACATACACACATGTATATCAAATTCTATATTTGTATACATAGAATGCGATTTTCTTATACGAAGATAATTTAGATGAATCCTTAGTTGAAGTCTTTAGCATGCAATTCTAATTAATGTCATGTATAATAGACAAATACATAGTTTTTATTTGAATTTTATTAGAGATTGAAGATAATATATTGAATGTTTAATTTCGATAAATAAATCTTAATTAAGTTGAAGATGAAGAAGGAATCAACTATTGTATTCACTATTAGTTTTGTGTTCATTTTATTAGGTTAGGTTTTTTCCTTTTCTCTCTTTCTTGCCTCTCCCGCTTCCTTCATTCTCATTTTTCTCATCTTGTTCATTATTAGTTATTAAAATTTGTTAATAATAGATTGAACATTTTTACTATATAGTAATAGTAATATGAAAATAAATATTATTTTAATTATTGATTTTAACCCTTCTTCCATTTTCATAGGTTCACCATCACGTATGGTGTCAGCACATGAAGATCAAAAGTGTCAAGCCGCAAAGGATTGTGATCCTGCATCGTGCATCGATGGTGGAATTATGATTTGTATCAAGGAAGTTTGTGTGTGCGTATGGTGGTTTTATAAGGAAGGATTTAATTTCTTGCAAAAAAAGGCAATGATTGTATAAGTACATGTCCACACTGCATATTGTTTTCCTGGATTTTGCTTTTGTAATGATTGTTAAAGCCAATTAAGACATGTTTGAGGTATACACATTTTATCTTATTAAAGTACTATAGCCGTTTAGTCTTTCTTCCTCTCAATTCATAGCAAATTCATGATTTGAAGACGATAAAGACCATATTAAAAATGAATGTGTATTAAATAAAAAGGTATTGTGTGACACTCATGACAATGCTTAAAAAAGCATAAAAATGAAATTAAGTAAGATAGTTCAATCTATGATTTGACAGTCTTGGTTATTAGTATACCCTTTGAGGTTCATAGTTTAAATCTTACTTGAGCTTTTTATATGCATTTTTTCCCATTAGTATTTTAAATGTTCAAGCGTAATTTTTTTATTGAGCTTGTTGATAAAATTTCAAAGAATATTTGAAGACAATTGAAGAAACAAAATTTTTGAATCAAGATTATTATTGATTTAAACTTTTAGTTAATTTTATAGTGTTCGATTATTAACAGTTCAATTTATCTAAATTTACAATTAATAGTGATAGTGATGATACTAAAAAAAACCTTCATATCCCCAAGTATTTGAAAATAAGTATAGGTGTATATGTGATAAGATTGAATATTCAACACTTCTTGGATAAAAAAAAAAGAAAAAGAAAAAAACCAAATGATTGATTATTTCATGAAAAAATCATTCAATATTCTTGTTAATGTTGGAATATTCCTAATATTATTTTTTTAAGAACCTATATTTTTCATTACTTTAAATGTTCAAATATTAGTAAAGAATTATTCCTAAGTTTAATGCAAATATTAAAAGTGATATTGTATTCAAACGTCTCAAACATGACCTTTTAAAAAGGTAGAAAGATCATAAAGGCCATTGAAAACCAATCGGCAATTAAGATAAATTTAAATTACCAAATCAAATTTTGAACATGTAGTAAACTGTCATAGAGACCTTCAAATGGCCTTGCAGTGTGATTCAGATTTAGTCAAGATTTTAATGTTTGGCTTCGAATATCAGGTGAAAAACTAAACAAATAATAATTAGAGTAATTTTAGGAATAACAAACATAAAAATCATATTAGAACTCTATAGCTACAGTTTTGCTATTTGTGCTCCATAGCAAACATAGTTTGCTATGGAGCATCTAATCGTATAAAATCGCAAGTAACATCTGATTGTATAAAATCGCATGTATAAATCGGGCGTCTGTGTCTATGACAATTGTGTTTGTATATGTATATGTTCTTGTGTTAGGCTAGAGTGACGAGAGAGATTAGGCGACATGTGAGCAAGAGAGGACAGATGGGGGAGGTGAATTGTATATGTATATCAGTTGGATAATTGTATATATGTAACTACTATGTATAGGTATCAATGATTATATTTGTATATCTGCATAAAGTTTGAATATGTTTACAATTGAATCGAGTTAAAACATTTGTATTTGTATCAAATCTCTCTCACTTTATACAAACAAAAGTTATACATTGTCTTTTGTATAAAGAGAGAGAAAGGCAAAATAGAACTGGGCAGGGGACGATTTGTATTTGTATATATAATCATAAGTGTATAGGACGGATATATATGTATTTGTATTCGTATATAGTCTCTCTCGTTTTATATAAACACAAACACAATTTATACATTCGTGTTTGTATAATATGAGAGAGGCGAGGGACAGCCCCGAGCGAGATTTAGGGAGAGTGGCGAGCGAGATTTAGGGAGAGAGGCGAATGACAAGAGAGTTTGTTGTGAATTGGAATTATATGAAACTATGGTTATAACATTTATTTTGAATTAATAGTTTGCTACGATGCACAATTTTAATTATCAATTACGGAAAATTCCCTCTACCAAATCAAGTGAAATGTTTGACCACTAGATATTTGACCAAAATTAATAGCATATGAATGGTAACATATAAAGCTAATATTCATATAATCAAATTCTTTTGACCAGATATAATTCTTTTTACCAAATAATAAAATGGTCAAAGTAGTCCTGACTTCAAATATATCTTAAAATAAAAATAAAATCCTAAACACTAGTAAATCTAGAATTGTTTTCATTCCCACATTCCAAATTATAAGTTAGCTAATTGCACTTAATTTATTTTGGATTCTATCAATATTTGAGGAAAGTTGTTGCACCATCTCTCCCTATTTATTGCATACAAATACACAGAGAGAAAAAATAATATCATTGTCTATTGAGATATAGTATACAAAATGGAGAAGACATCAATTGTTTTGCTCTCTCTTATTGCCTTGTTAATTTTGTTAGGTAAGATCTCCCCCCACCCACACACACACAACAGGAATTTCACCAGAAGGGTTCATTGTTCTATATATATATATATATGAAATTTTATATTTGTATACATAGAATGTGATTTTCTTATATGAAGGGAATTTAGATGAACCTCTTCATACCACTAGTTGAAGTCTTTAGCATGTAATTCTGATTAATGTCATGTATAATAGACAAATACATAGTTTCTATTTGAATTTGATTAGCGATTGAAGATAATATATTGAATGTTTAATTTCGATAAATATATTTTAATTTTTCTTTTGGTTTTTGTAGGTTCACCATCATGTATGGCATTGGGACGACAAGTACAATGTAACACATCAAAAGATTGTAATCCAATAGGTTGTGGAGGTGGAAGTATGCAATGTTTTGATGGAGTTTGTGTGTGTCCCCCTGAAATAAGGAAGAGTGCTTGCAGCAAAGACAGTGATTGTATAAGCATATGTCCTCCTAAATCTATAGAAAATTGTATTAGTGGAATTTGCATTTGTGGTACAAATTAGAGTAAACACCAAGTCCTAAGACATATATGTTTTGAGTTATAAGAGAACACTTTTTTTATATCGTTGGTTATCCGCTCACATGAATCTTTTAATTTTTACTCAGACTCTATATTATATATGTTATTTGCTAATTATAATATTTTTCTATTATATACAAAGTGGGAAACTCCGAAATACATACCTAAGTTATTAAATTAACCATCAAAAGACAAAGATAAAAAAAAAATTGATGCTAGACAAATAAAAAAAATCCATTCAAAAGCAAAGTACTCTAACCTTGTAATCTAGCTAATGTATATCAGAGAAGGAACGTCAAGCCTACCATAGTGTAAATCTTGTTTTTTGTGCTAAGATTTGAATCCAACATAGGATTTGGAGATAAAAAATGTTTCACGAAAAAATTAAAGGTGTAGATCCATTAAGAATATGTCATAGAATTTGAGGGATATATAAGCCAAGACGTAAAATCATAAATCCCAAGTGTAAAAGCGTGCATCTGGACGTAAAATCATGCTTTACTGATTTTTCGAAAAATATATATAAAAAAAAAGAAAGAAAGAAAGAAATGAACTCTCACATAAATAACACTACCATAAATAGTTTTGTAAATAATCATGCCTGAAATTGATATGAAAAAGATTTCATAACACTATATTCCCAAGGTAACGTTTTTCATTTGTTATCATTGCTCATACTTCTTATTCTTATTCTTTTTTGAAACATATAAACAATAATCAGTGCAAATATTAGTTAATGGTGGAGAAAAGTTCATGAATTTTGTAAAAAAAATCTAATTTGAATTCTAGAAATTTTGTAGAATATTTGAAAGTAAATACAACTTAGTTATGAGGGTGGTCACGGAACTTGGAGAGGACTCTTGGAACCCTAACTTGGTGTTTTTTGAGAATTTTTTAGCGTTGAAATTTAGGAGGGAATGAGAGGATTTTGAATGATGAAAAACTGATTATCTAAACCTCCTACACGCTTAAAGTCATTTAGATAACTTTTCAAAGATTTTAGGACGAAAGTACCCTCATTAAAATTCAAAATCGAAATTTTTTATCGTTCTGTTGTCGTCTAAGTGACGGGCCATCATTAAGGCCGTCAAAACTGGCCAAAAAATGACTGTCACAAGTCTCATTACACATTAATAGCTTGTACTGTCTCTTTATCATAATCTTTTGCTTCGAACTCAAATTAACAAACGATTGGCGCATTGGAAAGAAGGCTCATAGAAATTTAATTTGATGGGTCATAGGTCATCTAACTATTAATATTTGAGAGATATAGTCATTTGAAGTTGATCTTGGTATGATCACATGCAAAAAACTTAACCGGTAGAAATTAAACATTAAACTCGACTTAGTGCTAAAAGGTCCCTTATGACCCTAAACCATATATGATGTACTTCCCACACTTAGGAATGAACCTTAACATACATATACAACTAAAAAACCATCGGATTCAAACCTACACACATACGGAGATTAAGATCTTTGCTTAAAAGTTGCGGGACGTTACAATACCGATTACTTTGGGATGGAATAAATTTGTAGTTTCTACACTATGATTTTCAATTATCATTTTAAATAACATATACACATATATACTATTATTAGAAAATGAAGTCCACTGTATCTATGATATTTACTGGATCTAAATACATATATTTTTATACTTATGCTATACACTTGTTGCTGCATGCTACTAAAGATCTTGTGTTGAGTTGTTTGGACGATCCACAATGTTTTCTTTTCATTTGGGGTAGGAGAAGGGGATTAAAATGTGGGGAATCGAACCTTCACCAACAAGATGAGAGTTCATGTAGCCAACCAGCTAAGCTACTAAGATTTTTCGATGATCCACAATGTCAGCCTCCCTCTATCCATTTTACTTTTTGTTTTTTATTTCAGATAATTATATTTGTATTTCAGATCCTTATACTTGTGATTTTCAAGTTTTAGGGATATAATTTATTACTTTGTGTTCTTTGTACCTATGAAATGTATAATATTTATAACCTATTTATGTATTAATCACTAATTTTTTTAGATCGTGACACTATAGGGTTGCTTTTGTTGTAATAAAGCAAGCTTGATTGAACTTTGTTATATCCTTGTGTTATTTTACTTTTTCTATTTTCTTTGTTTGTGTATTCTAGTTGTTTTTGCATTCATTGTTGTTAGCACTTCAAAAAATTATACTCCCCCGTCTCATTTTATGTGACAATTTTCGAATTTTGAGATTCAAATAAGTCTATCTTTGATCGTAAATTTTTCATAGATCTTTTAAACATTTTGAATTACCAATTATTGTGACTTACTGTAATTTTTACCTAGTTTACAAATATATAATTTTATTTCAAAAAAGTTGAAGATTCCATGCGTAAATTCTCTGTCAAACTTAAACTGTTTGACTCACGAAAAATAAAAAGTGTCACATAAACTGAGACAGAGGGAGTATAAAATAGTAAAAATGGTATTGTATCGTCTCCCAACGTCTCAAACATGACCTTTTAAAAAGCTACTTCTTTTGTCCTTCATTTACACAATGCTAAAGAAATCATAAATAAGATAGTCAATTTTACTAATTTACCCTTTATCTATATTGATGGACATCAAGAGAATTGAAAAAAATTGTTTAATACTCCCTATATTTCATATTAACTAAATTTTTGGGCAATTTTTCATTGTTCAAAATAATTGAATTGTCCAAAATTCAAGATTAATGTTTGAATTTTTTTTCATGTTTCACTATTTACAAAGTTATACTTATGATTTCACAAAGGACAATAGTGAAAAGTATATTTTCTTAGTAAGTGTGCATTACTTCACAAATTCACTTAAGGGTAATGCTAAATGGCCAGAAAATTTGGTCAGAAATTTAAAAAGTCTATAATCTCTCTTTTATTTTAAAATAGACTGATGTATTTTCCATTTTTAATAAAAAGATATTAAAGTTAAAAGGGTAAAAATATTCAAAAAGATAAAATAACATAGTACAAAATATGTTATTTTATCATTTTCGCCAAATTTTTTTGCCAATTTTTATTTTCCTTCACTTAATATGGAATAGAAGGAGTAACATAGAGCATATGAATAAATATCATGGAAACTTGGTCACATTGGAATTGTTTAGGTTTCCAAAGAGTATTAATTGTAGCGTAAAATGGAAAATAATAATAATTTATTTTATCTTGATTTAGTAAATGGATAAACAATATATATTTTACGTATTAGAACCTCTTTAATGAGTAAATTGATTTTGAAATTCTATCACTTAATAAGGGTGAAATGGTAAATTTATTATATCAATTATTATTTTCTTAATTAGTGTGTCAAGTCAAAAATAGACAAGTAAATAGAGACAGACGGAGTAGCAATTATTATTTTCTTAATTAGTGTGTCAAGTCAAAAATAGACAAATAAGTAGAGACAGGTGAAGTAGCAACTATTATTTTCTTAGTTAATGTGTCAAGTCAAAAATAGACAAGTAAATAGAGATAGATGGAGTAGCATATAAAGCTGCTAGTATTCACATAATTAATTCTTTTGACCAAATAATAAAGTGGCAAGTAGTCATGATTTCAAATATACCTTAAATCAAAATTAAAATCCTAAATACAAGTAGATACATTCCAAATTATAAATTAGCTAATTTTATTTACTCACTTAATTTATTTTGGATTCTATCAATATATTTGAGGCAAGTTGTTGAATCATCTCTCCCTATATATATCTCCCAAAACATACCATACAAGTACCCAAAGAAAAGAAAATAGCATCATTGTCTATTCAGATATAGTATACAAAATGGAGAAGACATCAATCGTTTTGCTCTCTCTTATAGCCTTGTTTGTTTTGTTAGGTAAGGTTCCCTCCACCCCACACACAGGAATTTCATCACGAGGGTTCATTGTCTATTATATATATGAAATTTTATATTTATATACATGAAATGTGATTTTCTTATACGAAGGGGATTCAAATGAACCCCCAACCCTAGTTACAATCTTTAGCATGCAATTCTAATTAACGCCATGTATAATAGACATATCTTAATATTTGTTTTGATTTTGTAGGTTCACCATCATGTATGGCGTTGCAACGACAACCACAATGTCAAACATCAAAAGATTGTAATCCTACCGCTTGTGGAGGTGAAAGTATGCATTGTGTTGCTGGAGTTTGTTTATGTCCCCCTGAAATAAGGAAGAGTGTTGCTTGCAACAAAGACAGTGATTGTGTAGGCAAATGTCCTCCTCAATCTATACCATCTTGTTATAAAGGAAAATGCGTTTGTGCTACAAATTAGAGCAAACACCAAGTCCTAAGACATATATGTTTGAGTAATAAGAGAACATTTTCTTTTATATAGTTGATTACCGGCGTACATGAATATTTTAATTTTTACTCAGATTCTATATTATATATATTATCCACTAATTATAATACTATTTTACTATATTTAAAGTGAGAAGCTTCAAAATACAAAATCGAGTCAGTAAAATGATCATCAAAGTTGATAAACAAAATATTGATGCTAGACAAAGATATGACTGTAAATTATCTTGTGTTCTTATGTGAAGTTCTGAACAATGAAATCAATTTGGAGAATCCGGAAATTCCACAATTTTTGTTTATGTTTACTTTTTAGAGTAATTTTAAAATGTTAACTAAAATAGAAATAAAATTGAAGGAGTATTAATACATATAAATATTTTAGATTTAATATTATTTAGTGTAAGAATATTATTCTTTTGAAGATAACAAGAAATATAATCTTGACCTCTCATATTCATTTGTTTATATGACCTTGAAGGAATCTTTTCCCATTAAACCATATATAAATGGAGGTTATCAGCACAACTTTTTTTTTATGTCTCATATAAATTTGCTTCACCTTAATTATTTTATTAAAAAGTAACTGTAAGTATAAATATCAGGTAACTTTATTCATTCAAAAACAAGTACTCCAACCTTGTGTTTCTAGCTAATGTATATCAGAGAATCAGTGTTTTAAAAGTGTTTTTGAAGCTAGTCCCGAGGGACCAAAAATGGTCGAGGCAAAAACCAATGGTGTAGATTCATTAGGCGTACGCCTTAGAATTTGGAGCATAAGCCATTGATATTGTAGAATGATAAGTCTTGTGTGTAGAAGTATGCGTCCATACATTAATTTGATTTGTATTGTTTTAAATTTTTTTGCTATAAATCATGTTTTTTTATTTGATGTAATAATATTTATATTTTATGTTATCATGTTTTACTGATTTTTTCTAAAATATATAAAGAAAGAAAGAAGAATCTCTTACAGAAATAACACTACCATAAATAGTTTTTTTAAATTATCATACCTGAAATTGATAGGATAAAAATTTCATAACACTCTATTCATGAGGCAACTTTATTCATTTGTTGTTATTGCTCTTACACTTCTTATCATTCTCCTTCTTTGAGGGTGGAAAAGACTAGCATATGTGGAGATCCATTCTAAAATGGATGATAATTTCATTTTAAAGATTAACTCGGTTATATATTATCATTATTTATATTGTTACCTTTCTCAAAGAGTAATTATGATATATTTTTTTTAAAATATTAGTGATTTATTTAAATTTATTTGCAGAAGTCTTGAAAATATTGCTTTGCTTATTTTTTTAGTAATAAAATTATAAAATATAAGATGCATCAAATATATGCTCGTAAATTGATTGGATTTACATCCCATTTTTCGAGGCTTATGCATCGCCTTGTGCCCCCGCCTTTTTAAACACGGGTAGATATTACATTTCAAGCACATAGAAATTGTAAAAAAGAAAGAATAAATCCTAATAGGGTCATTCTGGGGTTATAGCAAATTTTTAAATCAAATTTATATTATATATTTATTATTTAAATTATGGTTAGAGATTTGCTTAGATCAATTAAATGTTAGTCATTAAATTTAACATATGCCATGTGTTACCAATCAAAATAGGAATTTGGGAAAATAGATAAAATGGAAATGGGGAGGACCCGGAATTTTTTAGGCTTCCAAAGAGTTAATTGTAGGGTAAAATTAAAATAAATTAATTAAATTTTATCTTGATTTAGTAAATGGACAAGCAACATATATTTTAACTAATTATTTTGGCGGTTAGGAGGCCAAAAACACTTATTTTAAGGGGAAAACATTTTTTGAAAGATTAATCGTTTGTCAAATTTGTAAAATTATTTTTAAATGGAAACAAAAACTGCTTTTTTTTGTTGTTGGAAAAAAGCTAAAAGAATTGGTTCTTAAAAAAAACAGAAGTAGAAAAATATTTTTTTCAAGACTAAAATATATCTTCCATATATGTATATGTAACATACCACCTTAGAAAGAACTAGAATTTGAAAGAACTATTTTTTTTTGGAAAGAATAAATTTGGAAAATTTGACAAGTTATGCGTATGAGTTTTGGGTCAACTTCAAACGACCATAACTTCCAGTACAAGATGAGTTAGGTGGCCTATAAGATATCAAATATAAGTTCTTGGAATCATCTTTCCAATGCTACCGAGTTTGCTAATTTTGGAGCTCATATGAGGGAGATATACCCGTTTAATTTGAAAGTCGGGCTATCTAGTTAAGGAAAGTTATCCAGATTTAAGAGGGGTATTTTGGTATTTTCTTTACCCTATCATATTTATTTCATTTTAGTAATTTATTAGGGGTCTAAACTGAATTGTTTCAGTTTACTGAATCAAAATTCAAACTAGGATTTTGGAAAAAGGTTCAAGAGGAGAAAAGAGGAGAAAGGTCAAGATTTCGTCAAGTTCTTGAGGTTTTGTTACGGATTTCACCAAGGGTTTGATCCCTAAGAGGTATGTGAGTTCACATAGCGTTGGGTTCATTTACCCACTTGCCAATCATATTATTTTTCAGTGTAATTTGGTCCTAGAAAGTTGAAGGTTTGATGTTCTTGATTAGTGTTCTTGAATATGCTTTCGTTCTTGAATTGGGATGGGATTGATCAGTTCTTGAGAAAATCGTATCGATTTTAAGAGTTGTTTTTGAGTAGACTCTTGTGTACAAGTATTGAGTAACTGAATCTACAGAGAAATTGAGAAAAAGAATCGGATCTAATCGAATTAAGCTAAAAAAACGAGTTGAAAATTTCGTCGAAATCACCTAGGGGAGGGCTGGCGCGGCGCGCCCTAGATACGCCTAAGGGTCTGGGGAGGCACGCCAGCAGTGCACCATTTTGATCTCTCTGAACTTTAGGGGTTGGCGCCCCGCGCCAGCAGTGTGCCCGGGATGTCTGCCCCTGCCCATTTTTCGTCGTTTAGCCTGTCTGAGTCCTTCTAAAGTGTTCTATCACTTCCTATTAATTCTAACTACTCTAAACTACTTCTAAACATCTAGAAATAATTCATAAACATGAATCATAACCCTTAAATCCATAATTCAAATTCAAGGTAGAGTTGAGAGTCAAGTCTTGAGAATTCTTCCAGTTATTTTAAGAGGTCTTTTGCAATTGTTTTACAACTTGTTTTAAATGACTTGAACACAGAGTTGAGAAGAGTAGAGTGAGTTTATTTTCTTTAAAATGATATATGGGAACTAAGTATTCCCAAGAGCAAATATTTTTACAATTAATATGAGAGGAAACACCACTTTCCAAAAGAATTTTCATGAGCAGTTCTGAGTACCACCTCTTTTAAGAGATAGATTTTTGAGTAATAATCTCAAACCACAGAGAAAGTTATGTTTTTAAATATATGAGCTAGTTACATTTTGGGAGTAATATTGAGCACCGATATGGGGACGAGTTCAGATAACTCAAAATCTCCATAAATCATGTAGCCAATGTAGGTAGAAAAGGGTCATACTTTTTAGATGATTCCTTAATGCTTTAAGCATAGACTAGTGGATCCACTTAGTAGTAGGTTCTATACCCCGGCAAAGTATAGGACAACCTTGGCAGTGTGAGGCAAGACGTTGTATCATCACATAGCTCATAGTGATGGTTGTCGGTTATAGAATCTCACACAGAGTTACTTGTATTATCATATACAAAACTAAGTTACTATTGTGTTTTTCAATACACTGAGTTGTTATCTACATGTTTTAAAGTTTTTCTTTATATTGCATCTTTATTACTGCTTTATATTGAAAAGAGTTGAGTTGAGACGAGGTAAGGTTCTTCAGTTTCAATTCAATCTTATGTCTTGTTTTAGAATTCCCCTCACATGCTCGTACTTTCCATGTACTGACGCCATTTGGCCTGCATCTTTTATGATGCAGATACAAGTAACCAGGATCAGCATTCAGATCATCGTTGATCCAGTTGAGCTTCAAAGTTGGGGTGATTCTCCTTGCTTCCGGAGGATCCCTTGTTTACTTTCATTCTAGTTTTATTAGGATGTGGTAGGTCTTGTCCCGAAGTCCATCTCAGTTAGTAGAGTCTTCATAAATAGATATTTATAGTTCTTTAGTCTTTTCATATTCATTCGGTTATGTTGAGACTTAAGTTGCCACTTTGGCTAGTTGAATGTTTATTTATAGGGAAAAGGCATAGATTCCCCCCTAAGCTTGTCCCGAAAAGTCAGTTACACGTTTCAACTATCATGACGACCTATTACACACCTTTACTACTTAAAAGTGAATTTAATACCACCCTGCTATGTGTAACACCACTGTCATAGTATGTGGTGTATTACACTCGCTGCCACATCAGCGCTACGTCAGCACCATGTCAAAAATTATATTTTTTTATATATCTTTTTTACCTTCTTTTCTTTATCACTTAACTTTTATTTTATTAATTATATTTTACACTAATTAATTCCTAATCAATTATTAATATTCTCTAATAATTTTATCTTCTTCATTGCAAAATGGTAAAGAAGAAACTTTTAGCAATGACCACCAAGGAAATTGCTCGCAATCTGGGGTTGATTCGTGGAGTGGAAGAATTCTTCCATTCCAAAATGTACCCACAAGAAGGTTGCTTCAGTTTCTTCCATTGATTGGCCATGGAAACTAAGCTTTCATTGTTATTTGTTGCGACTTGTAGTTATAAATATTTTTCAGATTTGGGCATACATTATTTGTTATTTTTCCATGTTCTTCCTGGAGATTTCTTAAAAAATAGAGATAATAGAAAAATTATTTTCTTCCCATTTTCAATCGATCACTCAATACTCAAAAACGTCCGCCGAAGCCCCACTGATTGAAACCTACCAAAATTTTACTCCTTTGTGAAGTAATTTATTTCTTGGTTGTTTCTTGTTTTTGGATTATTTTAAGCTTAATGTGGTGTGAAGAAGATGAGGAGGATGAGGTGTGAAGAAGAAGAGATGTGGGGGATGGGGTTTAAGAAATATTTTGATTTTTTTTACTTCAATAATTATCTGACGCGCATCATTTTTTTTAAATTATTATTATTTTTCCATGTCAGCTTTAGGGGTAAATAAATTCACTTTTAAATAGCAGAAGTGTGTAATAGGTCGTCATGATAGTTTAAGCGTGTAACTGACTTTTTGGTACAAGTTCAAGGAGGAATCTATGCCTTTTCCCTTATTTATAAAACATTCTAAGTTATCATAGAGTTACAGTTTACTTTTAAAGTGCTTTTATCATGAGTAAGTCTTCCGCTAAGAGTTAAGCCAGGTCAAGGGTTCGCTTGGGGCCATCAATGATTCTCGAGTGTCGGCCACGTCCAGGGTGTAGTCTCAGGGCGTGACAGTATGCTGACCAATATGTCCCTTATTCATTAATTAACATATCTCATAAGTTTGATTAAGTTTCATTTAAGAATATTATTTTTTATTTTTATATAATTATTTTTATTTTTATGCCTACATATTATTATTTTATTTATTATTTTACGTATTACGTTTAAATTTAATAAAAATAAATATTTAGTTGAAAATTTTATAATAGATATTTAAAATAGCTTTCCTCTATAAAATACTCTTAATATTATATGTACATTGATATTTGCCCTTTTTTGTAATTTGACTCTCAAAAATATTTTTAAAAAAATTAGTCAAACACAATTTGCTTATGAAAATCATTTTACAAATAATTATCTAAACATAAATTGCTCTTTTTGAAAAACACTTTTCTGAAAAGCTATTTAAAAAATACTTTTAATAATAAATATTTTTTAGCAGAAATATGAAACATGCTCTAATATAAACCAATTGCTAATTAAGACATTATTAGTATCCCAAATCAAATTTTGAACGTGTAGTAAAATGTCATAAAGAGCATTAAAAACAATTATCAATTAGAAAAAAAAATTCCCTCTACACAAATCAAGTGAAAAAATGTTTGACCATTGGATGTTTGACCAAAATTAATAGCATATGATTGCTACTATATAAAGCTGCTAATATTCACATAATTAATTCTTTTGACCAAATAATAAAGTGGCAAAGTAGTCTTGATTTCAAATATACCTAAATCAAAAATTAAAATCCTAAAAACAAGTAGCTATAAATTAGTTTCCATTCCCACATTCTAAATTATAAATTAGCTAATTTCATTTACTCATTTAATTTATTTGGATTCTATCAATATATTTGAGGCAAGTTGTTGCATCATCTCTCCCTATATATATCTCCAAAACATTGCATACAAGTACCCAAAGAAAGAAAATAGCATCATTGTCTATTGAGATATAGTATACAAAATGGAGAAGACATCAATTGTTTTGCTCTCTCTTATAGCCTTGTTTGTTTTGTTAGGTAAGATCCCCCCCCCCCCTCTTCCCATCCCCCTACAAGAATTTCAGCAGGAGGGTTCATTGTCTATTTTATATATACAATTTTATATTTGAATATATAGAATGTGACTTTCTTATGCGAAGGGGATTCAGACGAGCCCCCCATACCCTAGTTACAGCCTTTAGCATGTAATTCTAATTAACACCATGTATAATAGATTGAATGTTTTTGATAAATATATCTTAATTTTCTTTTTGATTTTCGTAGGTTCACCATCATGTATGGCGTTGGAACGACAACCACAGTGTCAAACATCAAAAGATTGTAATCCTACCGCTTGTGGAGGTGAAAGTATGCATTGTGTTGCTGGAGTTTGTTTGTGTCCCCCTGAAATAAGGAAAAGTGGTGCTTGCAGCAAAGACAGTGATTGTATAAGCATATGTCCTCCTAAAACTTTGCCATCTTGTAATAAAGGAATTTGCTTTTGTGGTACAAATTAGGGCCAACACCAAGTCCTAATACATGTTTGAGTTATAAGAGAACATCATTTTTTTAATATCATTAATGGTTATCGGTTCACGTGAATTCCTTAGTTTTTGTTCAGACTCTATATTATTTTTGTTATTCATTAATCATATATAGGAGTGTTAAATAGGTTGGTTGAGTTGAAATTAGAGATATTAAAATGAGTTGAAACAGATTTTCGGGTTGGGTCATGACCTGCCCAAGTTTATTTGGGGCTCAAATGAGCTAAAATTGGATAGGGTCATGACCCATCATATTTGATCCGCTTAATCTCAATAATATTAATACATTGTTATTTAACTTTTATAACCATGATTTGAATTTCAACTCAAAACAATAAATAAAAAAGTTACTAATGAATATATAAATCCTAGAAGATATAAAATAGATAGTAATGTATATCTTTAATATAGGAACATACATTACATCAATGCAAATAAAAAGTCTTAAAATGGGTTGAAATTGAAGATTAAATTGGACCTAATTGAAGATTTTCTTAAAATAGGTTAAGGCTTGAATGAGTTGAGATGAAACCAATTCAAATTATCTTAAACCGAACTCATAAAATTTTGGGCAAGTTGAACAAGTTACCTTCAATATAGGAACATATATTTATGTTTTTTCTTATATAGTTTCTCAATTTGTATTCAAACTTTTCTTATACTTTGAGGACAAATCAATCAATCATCTGACATCGTTTGTTGAACAAAATCTTAGTTGGCTCTTGAAGATTTCATTAAAGGTAATTTTATGGGGTAAATACTGTTAGTATTATGATACAGGTCGTTCTAATTTATATGACAGATAAAATTTTGAGGGTTTTAATTAGAGGTGTCAAAAATGAGCCCAAACATAGGTAATCTGTTCATACCGTCTAGAATTTTATAGGTTAAACTCAAGATAATTTGAATTGGGTTTAATCTCAACCCGTTCAAGCCTTAACTTTTTAAAAAGAATCTTTAATTGAGCCCAATTTCATCTCCAATCTCAACCCGTTTTAAGACCCTTTTATTATTATCTTGAGTTGAAATTCAAATTGTCGTTATAAAAGTTAAATAACAATATATTAAAATTATTGAGATGAAGCAAGTAACATTGAGTGGGTCATGATCCAACCCAATTTTTATCTCATTTGAGCCCAAAGTAAACTTGGGCGGGTCATGACCCAACCCGAAATCTATTTTATATATTCTAGGATTTATCTATCCATATACATAGGAGAGTGATGAGCGAGATGAGAGGGAGACGAGTGAGATTTGTTATGTATAGTAGATACATGCAAATCCACTTGGATACCGTGTATCTAGAACAAATAACACTTAATTGTGACCTCATGCATGTATCCCGAGATACATGTATCTAGATGCACCAAAATCTGGTAAGATTCATAATATTGCAAACTAGAATGTATATAAGTAATCAACTCCTAAACTCCTGGGTTTTCCATTAAAAAGGGGAAAATTACACAAATTGGACCCATTACGCAAAGTAGTTACCCTAATTGGACTCAACCCAATATATTTATCATGATTGGACCCACAACCCAAACTATTTACCTGACTACCCCCTTTTATGTACTATGATAGTATCAAACAGTCTTTTCATGCCCCTTCCTCGATGTCGTCAGAGTCTAAGGTACGACTTCTTCCTCTTTGATACCATCAGAGTATATATATAATTTGATGGTATCAAGCGGTAAACACGAATTAATAGTTAAAAACAGGAGGTATGAAAGTAAGAAGATAGCCGCTTGTAAATATTTTTCCTTTTTTGGGTACAAATGTTCTTTCTCCCTTAAAAAAATTTAACCCATGTAGTGGTCCATCTAAAAAGTATGTCCCTCAAATAGATTGTGCATTATTTGCTCTATTTTTGTGTTCTCTCGATAGTCTGCGTAAAAAAAGAAAAAAAAAAAAGTGGCCAGATCATAAAATAAAAATAAAAAATGAAGCTGCTAACATGTTTAATTAGGTTAAGAAAATAATAATGAGTAATTGATTAATTAATATGCATTCCATAGTCGTTAGGGAATATGAATAATAATAAACAAATCCAAAAAATAAAAATAGAAAAGGGAAATCCTAATCCAACACAAACAATGTAAAGCCCTCTAGCTATTATATATACATGTGAAATAGTGAATTGTTCCATTAAAAAACATTAACAATTGTGCAAACAAAAACAAAACAATTAATGGCAAAATAATTATTTCCCTTTTGTCTTGTTAGAGTACTAGTAATAATATTACTAGTAACTTTCCCTTCCACCACCCTCTCTCGAAAACTACCACACTCATCACCACCACCATCAGAAGCTACTCCTCCAAAATCAAATAATATTAATAGTAATAATAATAATAACACTGTTACGAATTCCCATATTGCTAACGATGAAGACAAACATCAATTCGATTCGATTTTTTTTTTCAAATTTGATATTTCTGAAACATATTTTCTAATGCAAATGAAGGAAATAAAATAAAAACTAAATCAAATATCAAATACTAAAAGACTTCTCAACTATTTAAATGTGCTAAAGACTACAATTTCAACAAGTCAAACTCAAATTTATTCACATAGTATTAATAATATAATGTTGAATATATATGGCATTTAATAATAATTAAAGTTCATCTAAATAACACCTCACCAATAAATAACTTTTTCCGTCTAATATTTGGTTATAACAATGATATATATATGTTTTATATATACATAATACTGTATATACAAATCTGTCTTCTTTTATTTACGGATATATATGATGAGAAAATTAAATGATTGATTAATTAATTACTTCATATTCTTATGAATTTTCATATTGTTAAACGATGAAGACAACCCAAAAGAGAAAGTGATAGATGATAGTGAGAGCTGGAGTTTCTTAATCATGACGATGACTGAAATTTTATTTGTGATACGAGGGTTGTTAATAGTGTATATCTCGAATGAATATGATTTGGACCTCTTTATTGTCAAGAAAGTCCGGTGGTCATATCTTGACCTCTTTATAAATATCTCAAGAGTTTATGAGATATTCGAGATCTCGATCTTTTTGTGAATACACAAAAGTTTGTGGTATATTCAAGATGCTATATATTACCCTTTATATAAGAATTCACTAGGACTTAAGATAGAGTACCATTCAAGAACCCTAGCTGAAATTGAACTTGTCTGGTAGAGTATCACATAATTTCGATATATACAATGTTATTTCATTTTGTGCATGTATGTTGAAAATGATATCGAATACCAGGTAAAAAAATAAAAAATAAAAAATAAAATTCAATCGTTTAGTGAGACCCATAAACAGGCACCAGGCATGTTGAATGATTTAAGCCGTTAATTAAATCTAAATTATTTATCTACATATTTATTGTTTTGTTTCTATCAATCTAATTAAAATATTTTATTGAAGATTACATTGGGACATAATATACACAATATTTATGCAACTAAGACATCTTTAACTACATGGACAAATCTACACCTCTCATACACAATAATGAGATATATAAATAATCCTCACACCCATCGGCGATTCCCATCTATCAATAATTAATAAGAATTATAAGAATACAAATTTCGGAAAATTTTAAATTTGTAGATTTTATTTTATTTTTTCATTTTTGGAAGGGGCCCTCCCAAATTTTCTTCAATTTTCATTCAAAAAACTCACAGAATAATCTTCTCTAAAATAACAGTAACATTGAGGTAAGTAAGACCACAATAAAAGTGAGAATGATAACCATAATATAATGTGATATTCTTCCATATTTTTGTGTTTTTGAACAAATTATGAACCAAGAATCACTCCCCTCCAACCAGAATTGCAACCCAACTATGTTGTCAATATCTAATTTTATTTATTCCAAATATCTTAAAATGACTCATAATCAATTTCCATTCTACCAAATCCATACTTTTCAGGGGAATAGTATTCAACTCTTTTAGGCCAAGAGAATTTTGTTTTACCAATTTTCTATACGAAAAAAATTGACAATAAAATATTTCTAGGTCATTCTTAAGATTTTCAAAATCTAGATCTTTTTTATTAAAAAAAATGAAAAATCATCAACAAAACAAATATTTGTACTGTTATAATAATCTTGAAAGTTGAGTCATGATGTAATATTTATTTAATTGTATTTCACCCATAATTTCACTTTTATTTGAATTATTCATTAATATGTGTAATATATATTTTTTGCTTGTAATTTATGTTATTTAAAAATTTGGGATAAAAAATAATTTCGTATCAGTACTTAGTATCATATCAAGGAAAGAAAAATGAAGATTCTTTTTTGGAATGAAAAAATAGAGAATTGAATTGAAGTTGTGTTCCAAATATTGAGATTCTCTTTGTACACACTATTGTTTGTGTTTGTAATTTCTTTTTAATTGTCTGTGTTGGGTAAATACTCCTTTTTATCATATTTATATTTTTCTGTCCCAATTTATGTAATATTTCTCCCTTATCAAGAATCATGAGTTAAAAATTTTATGGAGGCTATATTAAATTAGATTAATTTAATATTTTAAGATTAAAGTTCGAATATTTAAAACCTATACTAAGTTGTTTGTTAGGAGATATTAGACAAAATACTTTTAAAAACCAAATCAAAGAAAGACTTCAACTATTTAAATGTGCTAAAGACTACAATTTCAAACTAAAACTTCAAGAACTAAAATGAAAGAAAATTACCAGCACAACTGGTTTTTGTTATTATTATGAAGGTACTTCTTTTGGTGGTGTCCGAAAACTTGCTACACCTCAATTATTTCATCGAGTACCTGTAAGTATAGGTATTGGGTAACTCTACCCATCCGAAAGCAAAGTACTCCATCCTTGTAATCTAGCTAATGTATATCAGAGAAGGAATGTCAAGCCTACCATACATAAATGGGGGTAAAAATTTCATCTAAGGTGCTATCAGATGCAATCAACTCCTGTAACAATGTGGAAAACGCTTTTCATCGTCATGATGGGATCTGCAATTCTGGATTTTGTACGCCAAGCAACGTGTTCATCAGGTCTCACTAATATGGCTCCTCTGTCTGTCACTTGACAAATGTCCCACCAGGATGGCGAATCTGATGACCTCTTCACTTCCACAACTTCTTCAAAAGATTTCCAAGGTGTCAATGCAGCCTCACTTCTTCCAGTTCCGTCATTGCTTCCATTTGGCCACATTACACAAACCTTTAAAGGGAGTTTAAATTCGTTGGCCACCTCTAGTGCAGCTCGAGCCAGACAGTAGGACTCCTTGAATGGCGCTATTATAAGGACAAACTCAACCTTATCTATAGATACAAGGTCTAGAGTAGAGAATACTTCCTGCATAAGATTGTATTCTGTTAGAAAAAATAGTAATGGAAACTTGAAACAAAATGGCTGCAAGTAGAATATTGTAATCTTTAGGAGGCTAGAGGTTTAAAAAAAAATCGCCTTTTGATTCAGTTATTTGGCTTCTCCACACGTGTGAAGAGATGACGAACAAGACTACGATGTAACAAAGTCTGGCTCCTACCAAGGCAATGGTCCCTTGAAAGATTTCATACCTTGCTTGACGGGTTAGAAAGCAGTTTAACATTTATATGAGGGAGCCTTGATCCAGGTTCTGAGCAAGGAATATAATCCCCTCTTCGTCCTGTTGGGGCTTCATGCAAACTCAACACACTGTCATCTTCAGACACCAATGCTCCTTTCCGATACCTAATGTGAACATCTCGAAATTAGTGTACTGATGAAACAAGTACTTCCAACAGGATAGGTAAGATAGAAACAATCATCTGGCGTACATCCAAGATGGCTTTTTTGGAGTTCTATTCAGAGTTGAGACAGCATCCAGCATTTATAGGAGATATGAATTAGACAATAATAATTGAAAAATCGGCTTGAACAATTTGCATGAGATGGATAAAAAAAGAGTAGATACACAACCTGAAACCAAGATCCTCAGCAGGGAACTGGAGCTGAAGGCTCTGTCCTTCTTCAAATATCTGTCTTAATTTGGCTAGCCTTGCAGATCCAAGTGGATTATTTTCATTCAATACAAAATCTGAGAGTTGTGCACGACCTATGCTGAATATTCCATCTAATATTGTCCTTTGAAGTACGGATGGCAGAATGGAACCAACAGTGTCATTAAGAGCTCGATGTACTGCAGGCAAAAATCACATAATGTCTTTAATTAAATATTATTGTAATAAAAATTAAGTTTCAGGTTTTCACTTTACCTGCATTTGCTACAGTTGGATCAAGACCAAGTGCAGCAGGAACTTTCATTGCCGCTTTAAAGTTTTGGACGCTAAGTGCTGTATTAAATTGGGCTATCTGAAATATTTTAAGGAGTGTGTTCAGCTCGTAATTACAAGATCAGAGAAATCTGTAACACATAAACCGACATATATATTATGAAACCAAGAATTGAGGAAATGAATACCTGAATACGCTCTAATTCATAAGAGTTGAGAATTGATATTGGTGAGACACCCTCGATTACAGAAGCTAATTTCCAAGCAAGATTATGAGCATCTTGAATACCAGTATTCATCCCTGAATAAAAGAAGAAAGAATCGTAAGCAGATCTCCTTCTCCCAGTCTCAACAATTGAATCGTAAAATAAATAAGAACTGCAGATATATTTCATGATGAATGAGTTGGATGCATCTTACACGACACCTTAAAATTTTCACAACCTGATTTAGAAGATATCAAAACCAGTTCGTTTGTCTCTGCAGGATATAAAATTATTTGCCAAGTTCTCTTTTATTTTCCACCTTCTCTTTGACATATTTTCCCCATATTCGAACAATCTCATCTATATGTTCAATCAATTATAGAGAGGAAATGACACTATTTAGGGCCCGTTTGGATTGACTTAAAAAAAGTAGTTTTTAAGTCAAAAATAAAAAGTCAAACTGAAATGATTTTAAGTCAAAAAATAAAAAGTAGGTGGAGACCTACTTTTGGTTTTTGACTTATTTTAAGTCATTTTAAACTTATTTTAAGTCATTCTTGACCTTGCCAAACACTTCTCAACTTATCTTAAGTCATTTTTTACTTATTTTAAGTTATTTTTTATATTTGCCAAACACTTCTAGAAGTCAAAAACTGACTTAAAAGTAGGTTTGACCAACTTTTAAGCCAATCCAAACACCCTCTTATTTTTCTTAATTATGTCTTTTTTAATAATGGTGGGGTCTAGACTAGCCTGCACGCACCTAGACTATTTCACTGGTTACTTGCTACTTTCCACCAACACAGGTACTCTATCCATCAAGCTTAGATAGATGGGAACACTCTGCTGGTACTTGAACCCTGGTCTCCAAAATTCATACCCACTTCAGTAATCGTTATGTCACACCCTTTGGTGGCCTTATGTCTTTAGAATTCCTTTTAAAAGTTTCCCAGGATCTCATGGCCAAGCAAGTCAGAAATATTTCTTAGACAGGTAGCGATTAGAGAAAGAACATGGACACACTTTGATTACGTAATGAATTGTGTGAACCATTTCATCTAAAAGATTTAATGGTTAGAGAGGGAACACTATAACAAATGTAATTGATTATGTCATTTAAAATTACCATATTGCAATCAGATTCTCTACATATAATTAGACACAATATCAACCGTGTTAAAATCACCAGGGCAATGCATAGTAACTGACATCATAATGTGGAGCCTGATTGCAGTTCAGATGTCCTCCAACCAACAAATGCCCTCTTAAGCTTAGTTAAACTGATTATAGCTCCAATATTTTGAGCTAAGTGGAAATCTTTTATCTCCCTCCCACAGAAATAACTTTGCTATTTTTACCTTTACATCAACATTTTAGGAAGCAGTCTTGTACGAATCAATGACAAAAAAACACTGTACTGCATTAGTTTGTCTTCTCTCCCCTCCCCCAACTCTTCCAAGAGAAAAGGAAAGGCAAAAACTTTATTCTTAATAATATCCAAGATACGACAAGATAATATCAATTTTTAGAAAGGTAACAATTACAAGTTTTAAGTTGACATAACGAAAACATGATAAACATGCAAACAGATTGCGTACCGAAACCACCAGCAGGAGGAAATCGATGAGCTGCATCACCAGCAAGTATTATCCTGTTGTTACAAGATAGAAACTTCTCAGCTACTTCCGCATGCATCACCCAAGGCTTAATATCCATCACGTTGACGTCTGCAAGCTCTAGGCCAGCCAATTTGAAGATTAATCTCTTACACATCTGCAACCATTCATAAAGTACAAAGAATAACATGGTAAATAAACCATATTAGACAAATATCATGCACTGCAGCCATAGCACCCATATTGTGGTACACAAAATAAATGAATCATGATAACATAAACCCATTGATTCATTCTCTTCCACCAAAGGCAATTATTAGACTAATAGAGTACACAAAAAAAATCAATGAAAGAGTAGAAAAACACCTCAGAACTAAAGTCCTCAAGCTTCTGTTGAGGTGGATAAAATGGTACCTGCAAGATTTTTACCAATGAAATCAAAATGCTGTTAACCAATGTCAACAGATTTAGATTTATTTATACGAGCAGGTGGATATTATAGCTATGCCAATTTCTCACATTAGAAAACAGGTTTACCTGCAGGACAAATTCCCCTTGCTTGAGATCATGGGCAACAAGAACACCAATAGCATCTCTATTAAAGATGAAAAACAACATGCCGGGTCTTTCTTTAATGAGATACTGCCCTAACTCTTGGCTCAGGAAGTGGACACTAACAAGCTTTTGCAAGTCCTTTTCACCTCTCATGTTGATTCCTAAGGACTTTCTGACAGTACTTCCTGCACCATCTGTACCAACAAGGAAATGGCACTGAATATCTCTCGTCATATACTTCCCTTTAGAAAGGAAAGAGGCTGTTACATTGACACCACGCTCAGCACCATTGATTGCAATGCATTCATGCCCCATAAAGATCTCCCTCTCGCCAATAGAGCTGGGCTCATGCTTTTCAGAGTTTACCATATGGAAACCAAGTTTCTCAAGGTGCTTAAGCAGTAATCTGGAGAGCTTGTACTGGGAGAAGTGTGCAACAGAGACAGGACTCGCAATCTGATCAAAATCTGACAACAAAAAGGAAAAAGTTTGCAGAAAACAAAACAATCATAAGTATATAAGATGTATCTTCCACGAAGCAACTCAATAAAATTGTGATGCAATAAATGTATCTAATAAGATGGATATCATACTACTCTCCCCATCTCATTTAAGGATACATACTTTCCATTTGTATGTAGACAAATCTGACACACTAATGGAATAATAACAGTTTATACATCTGCCAGTTTTTTCATGGATTTGATCACTTAAAATTTCAATCTAAATTGCAATCTTTCTTTAAAAAGAGAAATTACATATGAACTTACATCATTTATTCAGTGCTATTTTCTCTGATTGGAATTGGGTACATTATTCCATTTCATTTGTAAAGAGGATCTGACATGAACAAAATGTAGTTTGACGACTTGAGAAACCATAAAGTGCAAATTGTCCCATGTAACATTTTGTATTCAGCGGCATGTTAAGAAAGTGAAAACCAAGTTGCAGTATCCATTTTAAGAAATAGAAGAGCTACTACAACATTTTTTAGAGATAAATTGCTTGAGAAGTTGGTTATAGTCACTTCTTAATTTTGCATTGGTTCGGACCGTTTAACATAATACTTAACAGAATATTTAATTTACAATAAAAATAACCATGACTAAGATACTGACTTAGAGCAAACCCATTAGCAGAACATCTAGAAAAAAGTTCACTTATAAATCACATAAGTATATCCTTACCTTGAGGTTGCATATGATCAACAGCACCTAAAATAGGCCCCGTCAGTGAAGTACAGTATATAAACTTTCTCCAAAACTCTACTGGTGGTTGAGACCTTAGAATATCATCTCCAAGACCATCCAATTTGCGAAATACCTAGAAAGAATAGCTACATCAAAAAAAGGGTTTTTCAATCAATGCACTCTCAAATCTCAACTTCTTTCTATGCAACAGAACAAAAGGCAAAAAGGCATGTTTCCAAATGACAAAACCAACCTCCATAGACCGGTTGTTGATGAAGTGTGCTTGAGGATGTGTGGAAAAGGCCTTGTTCTTCTCCAAGATCGAACATTTTACACCTAAAGGAGTTCAAAAAAAAAATCCAAAATTCAAACAAGAATACCAACAGAAATGACTGTACAAATTTCAAAAGAGAACCCCAGAATCCAGAGCTTGACAATAAGCTGAGTACATTTGGTATGCAGAAAATTATTTTCCTGTGTTAGGTTAGCTTGGGATTTTGAAACTGTTTTCTTCAAGGAAAATACTTTTTCCCCCTCACTTATTCAATTGGGGGGGGGGGGCTTCAAGAAAATACCTAGTTTAGTTAGAAGTATGGAAAGAGCCATCCCAACTGGACCAGCACCGATAATCAACACTGGCAAGACAGAATCGTCACTTTTGACAGTGTAAGAGTCTGAAAATGTTCTTCGACCAATTTGCTTGAATGACTGTCTACTCATTCTCCAACTGATGTTGCAGAGGCCAAGCCAATTCCTACTCCTTGCACTAATCCCCCAAATTCCCATTGAGAAAGGGGGAACTCTATTCTGATTTTTTACCCAACTGACTGATTGGATGAACCGAATAAATTATGCTGTCATGGGTTTTAATGACCAATCATACTCGTGGCCTCTTAAGCTCCAAACATGCCACATCTGTGAACCTTCACAGACACAGGGATTAATCAAGACTGTTGATTTGTACATGCACATGTGACCAATCTGAGAGTGCATTGAAGATATACAGGAGATCAAATTACTGGAGGGATAAAACGAGACAGAAAATACACTATATGCAATCTTCAATTTCTAGAAGATTGAAAGAAAAACTTTGTAGCTTCTCCATTTGGAAAAACTATAGAGATTACAAGCTCACTCAAGTTTCAGCTAATGAACCAGTAAGGACTATGAGCCACAACTCAGGGGAACAACTTAATTGTTCAAGACTAATTGTTGTTGGGGCATCCAAGACCTCTTCAAAAGAGAAGTAGCATAATAATTTTGTGACATGCTCAATGCTCATTTAAGGGTAAAACATGTTACTAATACATATCATCCTTTTTTTTTCCAAACAAAATGTCAACATCAAGATATCTTGAATCCACACATCAAGTGAACAAAAAATTCACTGCTTGGGAGAAGTTAACATAAATGGATAAGAAAATATCAAGCATCCACTTCAAATACTATTTTCAATACCAAATTAGCATGTATAATTCATGTACCTCCTATATGTTCTCACCAAATGAAATTTAGTTATATTGGAAAGCACACTTATGGGAAGTTCTAGACCAAAATTTAAACTTTATTGGTACCAAACAAGCTACAGGACGCAAAAAGATCACATCAACATTAATTTCCACATTCATCATAAAAAATCCCAATCATCATCAAAAATTTAGAGTCATCACAAAATAAACCACCCTAACCCACACACAAAAATATGCATGGTCCCCATTGCAATCATAGTAAGCATAATAGGAGGGTACATAACTCATTCCGAGAATTCCAAAGACCTCAGGCTCTTCAGACTGGCAAGTGCAGATCCTTTTACCGATATTTCACCCTTACAAATTGCATGATTCAATCATAAAAGAGCATACCAAGAAAGCAAAAATCATATCAGGGACATGGGGGAATACTACAAAAAACAATTCAGAGTACTACATCACCAATTACTCATCAGTCATCACTATTGAAACTTGAAAAGTTCATTCTTGTTCACCTTCATTAGTGCACAACATCTATTCCTTCTCAATTCCAAAATTCAGAGTATCTTCCTCTCTCGGTCTCTCCAAACTTTTAGCAAACAAGTATTAAAAACCCTTCACACTTACGTTTAAAGAAGACAAACACTTCAGTAAACAATAGCTGCAACAAAAGATTGCTAATACCTCTACCTGAATCTGTTCACACATTTTAACAAACAGTTGGTGTGCACAATTCCACTCCTACACAAATCACAAAATTGAAGCACCCTAACACTCCCCTAGCATACACAATCAAGAAACAATGGTAGAATCAACCATACGTTACTCAAGACTTCACCTTTGACATCAAACAATCAATATTCAAAATTTTGAGTGGAGGGGTTAGGGGAATACCGGGTTGGGTGATGCACGAGAGAGAAGAACAAAGAAAGAGGGAAGAAACATACCTGAATCACTGAGAAATAGTGTATGGAGAAGAAAGAAACAAGAACAAAATTTTAGTTGATGAAGCAAAGTTTAATTTTAAAACTTTGGTAGCTTCGCAATTTTTTTTTTTTTTTTTTTGCATGGCTAAGTAACTAGCCACGTTAATTTGTATAAGCAAAGGGTCTAACACTGGTGTATCGAATTTTGTACTTCTTGGCCCTTACATGAGAAAATTTGTACGTTAAGTAAAAAAAACACTACATGTCAAGCACATTATTGCAAATGTTCAAGGTTTTATGTGAATGTTCACCCAAAAAGTTAAATGTCGTCATCATGTATAAACAAGATCCAATCATGTGTCATCTTGTCAACTTCATGATGATCATTCACAACTTTAAAAATATATTGATGTAAACAAGTTATGTCAAGATAATTTTCTATAGTGTTCAAAAAAATAGTAGAGATAAAATACTTGCGGGCTATAGAAGCCCATTCAACCTACTTAGCAAATATTGTTCTTGATCATTAGCATCTATGGTGTCTTATTGAATTTTTTCATTCAATATTTCATATATTTTTACAGACTTGTTCAACTCTCCATCTCGGCTTATGTCCTCTTGCAAACGTCTTTTAACATTTTTTAGTCGTTTGTATGCTGCTAAGACCTCACTACTCTTTTCTATCATGTTCTTCTTAGCTACTTTAGAGACAAGCAAGTTAGTCTCACTTAACGGTATTAGATAGAAATATTTTTTCTCCATATCTTCCTTTTTATAAATCTCATCAGATACTATTGTAGCCAAAATACATCAAGTTTGGCTTCCGCGGTATCAAAGAAAAGAAAATTCATAGATTTAATGAAAGAAAAACTAATATAACTAGTTTCCGCCGCCTGACAACATTACTAACAACATCAATAAGGAAAGCTTTAGTAGCTGGTGATATATAATGACAGTTAACTGTAGTGTCACCATACTTGAATGTGTCTTCGACTATAGTCCTTAAACTCTCCTTGGGCATGTTGATCGACTTGGAGTTTTATATCTCTAAAGAGTAACTGCTAGCGCGCAACGACTTAACTTGATATAGCCCAAGCTCTTGCTCAGCATAAATAGTTGCTCATATACTTGCTGCCATTTTTTTCAAGTATAGTTACATTACAGTCAATTGTCACTATAAATCATTGGTTGCCAAAGCTTTCCTTTATGATGAGTAAGTGATGTAGTCAAGCAGTTGAAAATCACTTATTTTAGTTTTTCTTCCATCAAAGCTATGAAATTTTTTGTCTCCGATACCGCAAATATCAAGCTTGATATAACTTGACTGTAATAGTATTTGAGTGAGATTTCTAAAGAAGAAGATGTGAAGAAAAAGTATTTATATTCAATGAGTTAAGAGAGACTACTATACTTGTGTCTAAAGAAGCTATAAATGACTTGGTATAAAGAAATATAAAGCTTTTAGCAGTAGAGAAATGACTTTAAAAGGTTGAAAGGCGCTTGTAAGAGGCTCAAGACAAAGGAGGAGAGGTGGAAAGGTCTGTCAGAGTATTTGAAATACTAGGTGAAAAAGTTCAGCAAGACGTCATGAAGATTAAAGATCAAGCAGAATATTGGGTGAGTATTGAATATACTTTTGTAATCCATAATTATTTTATTCTTACTACTTTTTCTAAATACTATTGACAATTATCTTAACATAGCTTGTTTTTGACCAAACATTTTAAAAATTGTGAATTATCATCATGCAGCTAGTAAAATTGTGCATGATAGAATCTTATTTGTACATAATAGTAACATTTAACTCTTTTTTGTGCATTCACATTATGTGCAGTATTGAGTTTGTCATATAGAAAAAAACTAGACTAGGGATTGTGTATATAATATTATAACACCTTGAATAATTGCAGTGATGTGCTTTATGTCTGGTGTTTTCTTCTCAAATTTATGTGTAAAAATATATTTAAATTAAAATATATAGTATATATGAACTCATAACTTTAGAAATATAACAGGTTCAATACTAAGAGCCTTAATAAATGAACAAATAAGACAATTAACTTCTTTTTATGGGAAAATGCATAAGTAACCCCCCAGCCTATACCCGAAATTCCTGAGACACACCTAACCTTTACTAAGGTCCCATTACCCCCCTGAACTTATTTTATATAAAAAAATTTACCCCTTTTCAGCCTACGTGGCACTATCTTGTGGGCCCAACGTGTGTTGACTTTTTTTCAAGAATAGTGCCACGTAGGCCGAAAAGGGGTAGAAATTTAATTAAAAAATAAGTTCAGGGGGGTAATAGGACCTTAGTAAAGGTTAGGTGTGTCTCAGGGATTTCGGGTATAGGCTAGGGGGTACTTATGCATTTTCCCTTTTTTTATATTATGACATAATTAATATTGTCTATCTTCTAATAGTTAATAGAACATGCGTTAGATCAACTTTTCAAATTTGATTAGATCAAATTTTCAAATTTGATTAGATCAAATTTTCAAATTTGATTTATTGATGCACAAGTAATTCAAAAACACAATAAAAATGTATATAAGTAAATCACAATACCGTGTCGATATCACTATGATGCTTTACTCCTTCATCAAACAATTTAGCAGTCAATCCTCAAAATTATAGAGCAAAACACCATTTTTTCCTCAAAATGAATTCATTAACATTATTTTTATCGATATATAATGCACTTTGATTAGCAGGTAAACCGCCTTCCTACATCTGCAATCCGATCCGGTAGGTCATGCTTTGTGGTGTCGAGGGTTATTATTTATTGTTTTTAAGTAAATTTCGATTGAAAGAATCACCTTTGGCTCTGCTACAATCGTCAAGAATGTTGATCTTCCCTAGTTAAATCAGAATTGAGAACTATAAAGAAGTTCTAAATGTCCTAGCTTGACCAATCGCTCCAAGTGGGAAGGAAATAGATGTGGCAGAGACTTCTAGGTGATGGATCACTATCAATATAGATAGATGTTTTCTCTCGAACAATCTTCTTGATATGTCAAGGGCTACTATTTGTACTTGTTTGAGTGAATCCCGATTGAAAAAATCTACTACGACTCCGCTTCAGTTATAAAAAAATATTGATTCTTCCTAGTTCAATCATAATCTAGAACTGCAGAGAAGTTCTAATCGGACTAGCCTAATCGATCACTACGAGAGGGCATAAAATAAATGTGGCGGAGACTTTAAAATAATGGATCATCATCAATATAGATAGATCTTTTCCCTCGAAGAATCCTCTTTATATATCAGATGTGTTTGGGTGAACTCCCCTTGAAAAATCCGATATATATTTTCACAAGTGTATAAATGAATTAACATAAATATAAATTGCATAACGTTACACATAAAACTATTTGAACGCATTCAACACATGAAAAATCTCGTATATTTAATATGAGTTAATGTGGTGAATCTTTCTTATGTCTATATATAAAGACAAATAATAGATAATTAAAAAATATATGTAAAAGGGGTTAAATAAGAGATGACTTACAAATACCTCAAGTCCATGATTATGTGTGTGAAAAAGGGAGACTGATCAGATCTAGTATGGATCGTCTATGGAAGGTAGTTGGAGTCACTGGACCTCCTTGAGTTCCCTCATCTTAGATCTCTGGGAAAAAGGATCAAGTATATAATCAGAAAAGGGAGGTGAATGAGACACAAAATAAAGATCAAAGGCTACTTACTATGAACCACATAACTGAAATGTTACGTTTGAATCGTCTAAAAAGCTTCCCGGAAGCTCATGGATCTCCATGGGATGGTACACATGAATAAAAAAAGAAGTCAGTGGTCGACATGGAAGGAAAAGAGAAGAATAAAGAAAGAGATATACCTTTGCAAGCTAAACATTCCAAATCACTTGTATATGAAGAAGGGTTATCACACAACTAGAGGAGACGGAAGTTGGAGTTGGAAAAGCACAAAGAAAACATCCTCAAAGGCGGATTGAACGAAATAAAGAAAGGAATCCTGAGGAACTGATTATGAAACCCTACCTCATAGGGTTCTTGTTTAAATAGAGCTAATTTTGTTTTTTTATTTATAGTATATTTATGTAAGTTTCCCTAAGTATTTTTGGTGTGTTTTATTTTTTTCATGGGCTTTTTGGGAGTCCATTAACACCTTTCGTATCAAATAGATTATTCTAAACATAATCATCATCATCATCGTCGTTGTCGTCGTCGTCATCATCATTACTATTATTATTATTATTTGCACACATTCATCACATAAAAATTCTCTAATATTTAATCAGTGTTAGATAAAATAATAATAATAATAATAATAATAATAATAAAGTAGTATATCATTCGTCTCTCTTACAACACATTGAAATATAGTGACTAGCTCCGAACATGTGTGTTACACGTTGTAATGACCCGGAAGGTAATTTTTAGAATTTTTGAAAATTATCGTTTCACCCCTTCCTTCCGACAGTTACCTCGAGTTATATCTTATCAGTTTGGGTAGTAGGTTTTGAATTTTGATCGAAACTTTGTGATTCTTGAAAGTTTTGAGTTTTGAAAGGCGTAAGTTGTTTAAAAGTAGTTTTTAATAGAAATCAAAGTTTTGAGTCTTGGAATAAAATTCCTTCATTTTCATCAGCCCCAAATGTGTAATTTGATCTACGAGCCTCATCGCTTTCTGATTCGGAGGTGTTTCATGGATTTGAGATCTTCAGTTGGAAGTTAATGTGATTTTAGTTTTTGAGTTGACTTTGATCATCATTCGGGGTTTAGAACCTGGAATTAGATTTTTTATTGTTTCATTAGATTTGGGGGATGATTTTAGCTTAGGGTAGGTCTTGGTTCAATTTTCAGATAGTCTATCCTTAGTTTAGTCTTTTTGAACATTAAGTTAGTTTATTGTGACTTTTTTGAGTTTCGAGTCATATAGACCTTAGATTCATGTTTTGATGGTTTTATTGAGTTCGAAACATCGAGTTTAGTTGAGTAGAATATTTATTTTGTGTGTATGGAATTCTGAATGAATCCCAAGGGTCCATTCAAAAAAATATTATGTGTTGTATGTTGTTGTTCTGGTGCTGATATTGCCTCATTCACATTTGCGGCATATGGCCCACGTTCGCGATGAGTTAAGTCCCTAGCCTCTGCCTTTGCGAGGCTTCGTTCGCAATCACATGAGGTTGGTCGGGGAACCTTCATGTTTGCGGCACCCTGCCTATGTTCGCGAAAGGTCAGAGTTTGTAGACCTTCGCATTTGCGGGGCTGGTAACGGTGATTCCAGTACAGTCAAATCTTGGTCATCGCGTTCACGAGACTTAGTCTGTGTTCGTGATGGTTTAAGGAACTGGTAGTATTTCATTTGAGTATTTCATTCTCAAAATCAGGATTTCAATCATATTATCTTCATTTTTTAGTGTGCAAGCTCGGTGTATCAAAGTAGATTTTTAAAAAAACTTCGATTTTGTTATGGATTTCAACTCCCCCTCTTTATTATTCATTGTTTATGTCAAAGATCTTTCCTCTTAATTAATGATTTTGGGTTCAAACCTTCGAAGATTTTTAAGAAACTCGTGTTTAAAAAATGGAGATTTTAGGTTCAATTCAACTTCGTTTAAAATTTAATTTTCACCGTTAGTTTCCAAATTCATTAGGTAACACATTTTATACAAATTTTCATATTTACCACTCATTTTTAGAAATGGGTTTTTGGGTTGATTTGACTCCATTTTTCAAAATGCTTGATATGAGTATTGTTAGTCTTGAAATCTTATTGTGGTTACTTATTTGAATAGATTGCATTGATTAGGAAGTTCAACCAAATGGAAAATTTCAGTTTCAGTTCCTGAGTGATTGTTTGATTGATTGAGACAAGTGTATAAAATCTCTTATTTTCTTGTTGTATGTGCCGGGAGTAATGAGACTTGGTAATGGGTTGACTTGTCTATATTGAATGATCATAATGATGAAAAGGGGTAAGAAAAAACAAGTTGATTATATATTGATGTGTGATGTGTTGAGAATGATTTGAAAGGTTTATTAATTCATTGTTGATCTTATATCACGATTGTGTTGTAGTGAATTATGATTTACTATGAAAATGGTTGTCTCCTCATTATTTGTGTGAACATGCCTATTTGCATTGGTTCTGAGACATGACTGTGACAAGTATTTTGTGAATTGAGAAAGAAAAAGGAATTACAGAGGATGTATCATTTTGGGGGACATATCACGCGTCATGACAGATATATATATTTGATGGTAGTTTCATATGCTGCGATGAATGCATGGACTAATAAGTCCCCCTTAAGTCCCTGATTGAGAAACATTGGGTGTGTATCGTTAGGTCAAACATGCATCACTAACCTTGGCATTGCATTTCATTGTATTGCACATCTTTATCATTTGTGAACTTGTGAGTACTTTTCTGTGGAACATGTGATTGGTGAACTTGATCTTGTGTGTTGCTAATGTGTAATTGTTGAAGAGATGTTATTGAACTGTGTTATGTAAATTGTGAACTATTAAGTTGTGTTGGTTTATGCAGGTTGCAGTTGTGGAGGTTCGGTTCTAGTGTTAGGAGTACATGTATTCTATATTACTTACCTTGTGTTGGGTAGTTTACTTGTTGAGTACCGTATTGTTTGGTACTCACCCCTTATTTCTACACCTATGTAGGTAATAAACCTGGATCTTCGTGTAACATCTCGCAAATTGAAATAACTAGGAAGAAACTTAAATTTGGAAATAGTCATTTTTGGGAAGAAATAAAATCTGGAAATTTAGTTAAGTTAGCAAAAGTGAGTTTTGGTCAACTTCAAACGATTATAACTTCTAGCTCAGAATGAGTTAGGTATATTTACAGATATGGTTGGAAAGCCCTTGGAATAATATTTCCAACGCCACCAAGTTTGGGCGATTCCGACTTCGGATGAGTGAGTTATGCCATTTGGAAGTTGGGTTGTTGGAATAAGGAAAGTCCAATCCGGATTTTTAAGGGGTAGTTTGGTCTTTTCCTTACCCCAACTTAATTAATTCATTTTTGGTAATATTTTTAGGGGATAAACTGACTGGGTTCAGTTTACGCTTTTGAAAAATAGAGTTAGGGTTTTTGGAGAAAGAACACAAGAGAAAAGAGAAGAGGGAAAGCAAGATTCATCATTTCAAAAGGATTTGATCTCGAATTTCTTCAAGGATTTGATCCCACCAGGTATGTGAGTCTCTCATAGCGTTGGGTTCATTCACCCACGCGCCAAGCATGTTTAATTCAGTGAAATTCGTCCTATAAGAGTTGGAAAATTGATGTTCTTGCCATATATTCTTGAATTCGAATGTTGTTAGCAAATTATGACGAATTGAGAAGTTTATGAAATCCTTACATTGAGTTTAGGGTTGCTTTGAGTTAGTTTCCTGAGTATACATGCTAGGCATCGAGATTTAAAATGAATTTGAGGAAGATAATCGAATTTCGGTGGATTGAGGCTGAAAAAAACGAAGAAGGAAAAAGTCGAGTAAGGTTCATGAAACAAGTCCGCGTCGCGGACTTGTTCCCCCTGTGAAAACAAATCGGCTCCGCATCTCCGCGACGCGGACTCAACTTTCTCAAATTTAATTTCGCGAGCATTTATTTAGGAGCATCTCCGCGTCGTGGACTTGTTCCAACACGGTGATTTCGTAACTTGTCTCAAGTCTAGCTATTCGAAATCATTCTTAAACATCAAGAGACCTTTCCTATCACAAATCACAATCCTTGAATCCATAATTCAATTCAAGGAAAGTTAAGAGTCAAGTCAAGTGAAGTCATCAAAGTTTTCAAGGGTCTTTTACAAATGTTTCAACTTTGTTTTAAGACTAAAAGTTTCAAGTTAAGCTAAGACTAAAGAGTTGAGTTCATTTCTCAAATAAGCTATAAGGGAACTAAGTATTCCCTAAGAGTTCATAAATGTTTTCACATTTGAGCAAGAAAAGGAAACATTGATTCCAAGAGAGTTTTTTTAAAGCTAAGTTTGAGCAATTATCTCAAACCAGAGAAGAAGTTGTTTTTTTTTTAAAAAACATATGAGCTAAGTATATTTTGGGAGTAGTATTGAGCACCGATATGGGGACGTGAGTTCATGTTAACTCAAGCCCCCATAAACCATGTAGCCATCATAGGCAAAAAAAAGGATCATACTTTTTAGATGATTCCTTAGTGCTTTTTAGCATAGACTAGTGGATCCACTTAGTAGTTCAGGTTCTATATCGATGGCAAGGTATAGTACGGTCCTTGTCAACGTGAGGTAAAGCATTGTACCATTACTTAGGCTCATAGTGATGGTTGTCGGTTAGAGAAACTCCCACAGAACTTATTGTATTTTTACATACATTTCAGAGTTATGTTGTATCCTTGTATATACACAGAGTTGGCATCATGTCTTCAAACAATTTTTCTTTATATTGCACTTGTTTTAAACTGCTTTATATTGAAAATATTGAGTTCAGTTAAGTATTCATGAGTGAGAAGAGCCAAGGTAAGTGTTTCTTTCAGATTCCTTTCAAGCCATTGTATGTTAGTATTTCTAACCAGTGGCGAATTTATGTATAAATTTTGGGTCACCGGAACCCGTGGTCATTCGATTAAACTCGATATATTACTCCTATAATTATTAAAGAATATATTAAATTAAAACTTGTGGAACCCGTTCTCAAGATGGCTGGATGGTTCACTGGTACGACTGCAAGATTTCAATATAAAGGTCGCAGGTTCGATCCCAGGCAGCCCCACTTTGCTTCAAATTCTTTTTATTAACTAAAAACACATTTTTCATTTAAAGAAAAAGAAAAGCTAAATTCTGAAAGTTCTAAAAGTCAAAGACTTTAAAAGTTTCCTTCCCACCCACTTTTCAAGTTCCAAGTTCCAACAATATATTTCTTCACTCTTCAAATTTGTTTTTTATTTTCCACACAAAGAAGAAGCTTCAAGTCAAGAATTTAGAGAAATCATCATTGTCCAAGTTTAAGGTAATTTTAGTTTATGATTTCTCTTTTTAATAAACAAACTAACAAAATTAAAAAAATAAAAATATATATCACTTTAATTTTAGGGTTTCCATATAAAAAAATCTTGTCATTACTTATAATAGGAAATCATCAATAGCTAAACATATTTGGCAGATGTAACTTGTAAGTTGTAGGGAATGTGTTTTATATTATATTATCAATTTTGAAGGGTGTGATTACTTCTTCTTTTTTAATGTGAAAGGGTGTGATTCCTTCTTTTTTTTTAATGTGAAAGGGTGTGATTCCCTTTTTTTTTAATGTACAATTGTAAATTGATGATATTTTTTGTGGTAATGTAATTTTTATGTATTGCTCGCTTAGTTATTGTTATTATAAATTTTTTGATCTTATCTTTAAAGCAATGGCGCACCCATTTTCTTAAAATCCTGGATTCGCCTCTGTTTCTAACTCGCATACTCGTACATTCAATGTACTGATTCCAGTTGGCCTGCATCGTATTATGATGTAGACGCATGTAACCATGATCAGCATTCAGCGCCTCGTTGATCTAGCTTGAGCATTCAGAGTCTGTTGATGAGCCTCCTTGCATTCCGGAGGACCCTTTTATTCGCTTTCTAGCTTAGTTCATTAGGATGTTGTGAGGTTTGTCCCAACATCCATCTCAGTTGTTTTAGAGGCTTCATAGACAGTTAGTAGTTCAGTTGTCTTTACATTATCGTTCAGATGTTGTTTAAAGACTGAGTTGCCATTTTGGCTAAACTATTATTTCTTAAGTTATGCATGAGTTATATTTTCTTATGTTTAAGTCTTCCGCTGAATTAAGTAAGTCAGGCCAAGGGTTAGTTTGGGGCCAGCAATGGTCTTCGAGTGTCAGTCCCGTCCAGGGTGTAGGCTCGGGGCGTGACACTTCGTGATTATCATTTTTCCATTATGTGTCCAAGACTTCACTATGCACACTTGAGAGGTAGTTGTTTGTCATCACAGTGGACCCTCTTATTCCTTATTATGTTTATGTTCTTGTTCTTCTCTGGAAATAATGTCATTAAGACTTATATTTTTCTTTCAAATCAGTTGTAATACATTAGAGACGTGTGCACATGACAATCAGGTTTTGGGGGTTTAATTAAGTTGACTTTGTTATCCGCATTATTATTTGGTTTTAAACTTTTATTGTTATTTTACTTCAATATTTTATCATTATATTTGGATTTTAGGCTGACTTGTCTTGGTAGAATAAGACAAGTGTCATCACGTCCATTTTTTGTCGTGACACATTCGTACCCTATATGCTAAGTAGTATATATACTTTAAAAGTTCAAGAATTTGAACTATTTTTTTAGCCCAAAAAGATACATTTTTTCATAGAAAATTTAACTAAAGAAGTCTAATAGACAGGAAACAAACACAAAAAAATAAAGAAAAGAAAAGATATTCAATAATAATAATAAAAAACAAGATGAAAGAATAGAAAATCTTGTCACTAAACCCCTTCATTAATAGCAAACAAAAGGTACGTAATATGAACCATATATGTTTATTGTGTCTTATCAAAAAAGTCACAACTTTTCGAAAAAGACACAATTCTTAGAGAAAGTCACAACCATTTGAAAAAGTCATCACAACTCTTCAATGTGAAATGTGTCTACTTTTAATGTAATATAAATAAATAAACATCATATAAAATATAGAAGATATACTTCATTGGTATTTTTAGTTGGAGGTATTATAATAGTTTAATTCAATTTAGTGAGTTCATGCTTTTAAAGTAGTGTGTGCATAAATATATATAGAGAGGGAGAAGATTCCGGGGGGGGGGGGGGGGG
>JAJOOO010013462.1:0-28522 GCA_029582685.1 Solanum piurae | reverse complement strand
AAAAGTACACCCTTTCTTGGTAAAAAATATTGCTTTATCAGAACAAAAATAAAAAACTAATTAGGATCCCAAAGACTTCCACTATGCCTAAAAAACGGAAAAAAAAGGTAATGAACATGTGAATTTGGAACTGATTAGGAGAGAGAATATTTGATAAATATTAATATCCTAATTATACTCCCTATAACATAGCACGAATTACTAAAAGTATGAGAGAGAAAATTTGTAAAATTAAATTAAATTAAATACAAAAATTAAATGTTTTGTTATGTATGTAATTTAAAAACTTAGTTTGTAATTAAATATAAGTATATTGATATTTTGTTAATAAAAGACTTAAGTAGTATATTTCTGTAATTTTTTCTTATTTTTTCAAATTTGAAATATAACTTCAAGTTAATTTAAATCATTTATGACCAAACATTGATTTTCAAATAAAAAATAGTAAATAATTTCTATGGTCAGAAAGTCCTAGAATTAGATGTTAGATACTAAAACTTATTCAGCTTGAAGTACTCATGAGTTGACTTTTGTTCGATTTGAGATTGATGCTTCCAATGATTTTGACAGCATTTTGTCTCTAAATTGTACTTAAAAAAAAAATGCCACGCGGAGCGTGTCACGAGATATATTGCTCTCGGACTTCTTACGGTAAGGTCAGATCTTTATTAAATTTGAAGTTAAGTACTTTCACAATATGAATTATCAAATCTATAGGCTATGTCAATAGTCATCGCCTTGTCTGACTTCCGTCTTTCATTAGCATTGCCTACTCATAAGACATATTATACAAAGTAATCAGATCCCCTCACTCGAGTTCTTTGCATTAAGCTCGCTTGGTTCGTATGTTCATCGGTCATTGAAGGAAAGCGTTTATAGCTAGCGTAATGTCTTCTGCCTATCTGTATTCTAAGAATATTCCCTTCATTTAAAAAAGAATGACCTCATTTTTTTTTAGTCTGTTTCAAAAAGAATAACCTCTTTCTTTTTTTGATAACATTTTGATTTCAACTTTCCACGTGACATGTTTAAGACCACAAGATTAAAGGATATTTTTGTACATTTGACATAACTTTAATTTAAAACCACAAGATTCAAAAATCTTCTTTATTTTCTTAAACTTTGTGCCAAATCAAACTAAGTCATTTTTTGTGAAACGGAGGAAGTAATACGTTATTATTTTACACAATATTCACAACTTTTTATGAATTAAAATTCATTTAACTACTGTAATAACAATATACACTTGCTTTGTAGTACTATATTAATAATATAACTCAGGTTGCAGATTTCTGTAATCATCTAACACTGTCGCTTCATGAATAAATACGAGCATTTAGTTGTTGAGTCAAGAGTCAATCAAAAATAATACGTACATCTTACATTTTCAGACTTCATTTGTGAAATTACACCGGATATGTTGTACAATATAGAAACCAAAGCTTTAGTGCACCACATGCCCAAAAGGGAAAAAAAACACTAGGCAATACAACTGGATAGAAACACTCTCTTTCTAATGGACACAGAATAATGGAGTACATGTACAACAAATCCAGTACCAAAAAAAAATTGTACAATGTAGAGCTCCACAAAAATCACAACCTCAACTAAATGGATTACATATTCTCATTTAATCATCATCAACTAACCCTATCACCATTAAGAATTACATACAGAACTAACTAATGTTGCACTTAATTACAGAAATAAAATGTTCCCTGACTATGTTAGATCCATGTCAATAAATATTTTTCCTGAAGACAGCTTCACGTGTTCCGCAACAGTAAAATCTGTTAAGCATAATAAGAAACTACGTGTTCTATACCATAGCGAGCAGATCTAGCAGGCGCTTATCGGCTAGATCTTCCCCTTTTAAAGGCAGGATGAATGACTTTATTGCTAGACTGTAGTTTGTCAATCTTTGTCATACCTTCCTTCATCCTGTTCAATACAATAGGTATGGCAGATGCATTACTTGTTATCTTCTGCTTAAGTAGCTGCGCTTTTTCAGCTTCTTTCTGCACCTCTCCAGGTAAGGCGGCACCAGGCTCTTCAAAGTCTGTGACAGTGATCAGGATAATAATTACAAAGAAAACGAATCTGTAAATCCACAAATTTACTGTACTATCAAACACAAGGATACCGATCTTTGCATTTCTGCATGCATTTTTCAAGGCTTCCACTAACAAAGCTAAAACCTGAACAAGGAAATCTGTGATTAAAGTGCATTTAGCTCTTAATCACTCTATGAACGTGTCTCTAGCCTTGTAGCTCTCAAGCAACAAAAAAAAAAACAAATCATTTCTTAAAGATAAAACAAAAGCAAAAACTCATATCGAACTGTAAGAGGACTTTGTGATTCCTCTTTCATTTTATTACACTAAAGATCTCACATTGAATAGTCAACAATTGTTCAACCATTTATAAGGTTCCAGAAATATCTTGAGCCGAAACTTTCCATGGAATCACGACAAAACCTTATTAGGTCTCTATGCTAGTAGGTGGAATACCAGATAGTTATCTTGTTGACTTCCGCTTCCTAGAGTTCTTTATATAATACATGAGCTTATTTTTCTTAAGGTCTGTGTGATTTTACCACTACCCCTAAAATATTGTTTCAGAAATTTGGGTCTAACTTAAAGTTAACCAGGAGACCTTCCAGATCTGAAACACCTCCAGTTTGAAGACAATGGAGGACAACTTCACTCTGTGAAAAAGCTGAAGACTAAGAGCCTGTTTGGATTGGCTTATTTTAGGTGCTTTTAAGCTAAAATAGTTTTTTAAGCACTTTTGAAGTGTTTGGATAAAATTAAAAAGTGTTTTTAAGTCAAAATAACAAAAATAAGTCAAAAGCCATAAGTTAGAAATCCTAACTTATGGCTTTTGGCTCAATAAGCCAATCCAAACAGGCCCTAAAAGAGACAAATATCTAGCAATGGTTCATTATTTCTAAAGATACTTGTCCAAAAAGAATTGAGAAGAAGAAAGGTTTATCAATTCCAGGGTCAATCAGGGCACACCGTACAAAAAGGAGGAAAAGCACATCTGGAAACGCAACCCCATTCTGAAAATTTTACTGACAGTTAAGAAACAACTTCCAGTATTATCAAGAGGCACTAAAATAATTTAAGAACACCTACTCCTGCTAAGATAATGTGAAGACCATTCATTCAGAAACAAACCCTTCCTTCAACATTTATTAAAAGAGGAAAAAGGAAGAGGAAAACTGATCACTCAACAAATATATGGTAGCAAAAGAACCTTATCTCCTTCTGCACAACTGCATTATGATGGAACTTTCTCATAAACCATATCGCAGACTTTGAGTTTCTTTTTTACTGTTATGTTTAAACTTCGCTTTAATCCTTATCTTATTGCTGGGGACGAGGGAGATGCAGTTGTATCTTTACTAATTTCTTTTTTCTAATCATTTTACTAGCAGTGTGCTTTGGTTCAGATCACTGCTTACTTACTTAACTGTTCCATTGCGTATTCTAGTGTTTGTTGGTGTGATATCGATCTAATTTTGCAGAGTTTCAATAAGAAGGTAATACTCTTCTCTCAAGCATCATGGACTCAAGAATATGAGAATAATGGAGAACTCATGTTCACATAATGGCTTAACTCGGTGGGTCAAGATGAACACAAACTATTCTTCAGTACAGTTTCAATTAACAAGGCAGCACTCTTTTTTCAATCATCATGCACTCAAGAATATAAGAATGATGGAGAACCCATATTCGCATAATGGCTTAACTCAAAGGGTCATGCTAAACCCAAACTATCCTTCAGTACAGCTTCAATTGATAAGGCAATACTCTTTTTTGAATCATTATGAACTCAAGAATATAAGAGTAATGGAAACTCATATTCGCATAATGACTTAACTCGATGGGCCAAGCTAAACCCAAACTATCATACAGTACACAACAATAGGCACACGGCTAAAACCACTTAACTAGTTTGGTGGCCTCGATCTATCTAGCCAGCTAACACCACACAAAACCTTTTGTACATGACCCTATACGACATGAATGACTAGTTTGGTGTCTGCATCCTAGAACAAAGTAGTAGATTTGACATGAAAAAGCAAGAATAAGCTCACGTCAATAGAGAGATCTATGACACCACCGTAGTTCATAACACAGCAAGTTCACCCAAGTGTTAACCAACCCAAATAAGTCCTAAGTGACTAGAGAAAGAAGTTCAAGAGTTAAGAACAGAAGCACATCCTTTTTACCATAATGTATGCGTTTCAAAACACAAAATGGGTCCAAGTTCAAAGTCAACAACAATGATGTCACCCCAAGTCTCCTCTCTACCTATGATCTCCTCAAAACTCAGTGTAGAACATTTACACATCGATTTCTAAACTCCCAGGCCTAAGCTGACACCAAGTCTAACAACCTCCCCTGATTAATAGCTTGCATAATAAGGACGTGATGTTTGAGAATTTAAACTATAACGACATGGGTTTTTAGTTTATACAGAAATAGAATAGTCTGAATTGACAAATTTCTTTCATAATAACAAGGTAGGATAGACAATTTCTTATCCTCAAGGAATTCATTCATTGCACCATTCTCTATAATGTGCTTCTAAGACTGTTTGATAATTGTGGTCTTCTTGTATTGTGAATATACTTCTATCTGTAAGAAATGGAGAAAAGTAACTAAAGTATGGCCTAGCATTGCAGGTCAATGAAGCTGGAACAAAGAATACAGGATACTAGGATTCAAATCCTAGCAGAAACAAAAAAGGTAGTTGAGTTGGCTGCATACAAAACAAGAATAAACAGAGAGAAGTTTGAATAAAGACACCAAATGTCACCACTATAAAACATTGTCAATCAATCAATCAACAATACCAAACTAATAGGAATCGTCTATAACAACCATTGAACACTATACGTCATCCAATTCCAATACTAAACAATTTTCCGTGTAATTAACAGTTCGAATCTGAGAAGAACCCTAGAAACGTACCAGATGTGGGTGGTTGATTGGAGCAGCCAGGTTGAGATTCGGGGCTATCAAAAAGGGGTCTTTGAGCAGTAAGAATGGAATCGAGAGTAGTTTTAAGGTGACCCGGAAGTGTAGTTCTGAAATCCACAATTTTCTCAGCCATTTGTTGAACTTGTTGTTCCAGTTCCCGTATTTCTTCTTCCAGTTCTTGTATCCCTTCTTCTGACTCCGACTCCGACTCCGACAAGTCATCGTCGTCTTGGCCTAGGGTTTCCGGCTGCTGTGCTCCGATCGAATTGGGTCTTCTCGTTTCCATTACTTACTGAGTAGAGAGTGAAGTGAAAATTTTGAATTTTGAAAAAACAGAACTTGAAATAGCCAGTTTGATAAATCTGGTGGGACAACTTTTTTATAGCATTAAATTAAATTGTGTAGTCATCATACTATGTAAATTTTAGGATTTTAGTAATTTTATTAGGATAGAATGTTGGTAAAAGGTCAAGTTTTTTTTTAAAGAGTGTATTAGAAAAAATAATAGATACAATAGTTTTATATATTAATAATATCTTGTTTGGTTATATTTTATCAAATTGAACCTAAGTGTTATTTTAGTTTCTTGCATATTCTTGCCAGTGTGGTATGAGTTTCTATTGATTTGAAGTTATTCAAAATATTCTATATCGCAATATTATGTAAGATTTGACTCATATAATATATAGTATAATTTTTCGATGAAGGTTGTCCAGCTAGACATTTTAATACTATTGTAGCTTCTGATGGAGAAATCCATGGTATTAGTAATGCAAATATTTTTGATGCATGCATTAGCATGATTAAAGACATAATTGTGCTCAAATGTTTTGTCACATCCTTTCCACCATATTTGTGGAGGTATTTTTGTAAATGATTTTGTTTTTGAAATAATGTAATACATGTTATTTTTTTATATATCAAATTAAGCACTACATCAAAATAATTTCAGTATAATTAATGTAAGTATTACTAAAACATTATATTCAACCTTATTCTTATACACTATATCAAACGAGTTCCGTGTAACGTTATTATAAAATCATTCTTGCTGCAAAAATCTGGACTCTTTTCTATGTCTTGTCTTTTAGTTATATTTTATCTGTAATAAAATAGTATCAATCAAGTCTGGGTGGTGTAGTCGGTTATCACGCTAGTCTCACACACTAGAGGTCCCCGGTTCGAACCCGGGCTCAGACATTTTTATTTTTTTTAATAATAATTTTGGTGTTTTACTTCAGTACATTTTTATTTTTTTAATAATTAATTTTGGTGTTTTTCTTTAGTATTACATTACTGCTTATTTATTGCTTGTGATAGAACACATTTACTGGTATGTTTATATCAGTTCATTTCTGATATAGAAGAAAAAGTCGAGTTGATTTCTCAGTCACTCAACTAATAGTTTTTTATTTCAAGAAGTCATTTTTTAAGTAAGAAGACAGTCTCAAAAAGTCATTTTAATCGAGAACAAAGTCTATTAGTTGAGTGACCATCTGAGAAAAAGTCACGATTACTAGACTATCTGAGCAAATTGTTTCATCAATCATGTCTCTTCTACTATATCTCCAAGAGTTTCATGCTTCTCATGAGATTGTACACACATACTTTTGTTCATTTGAGAGCACATTCTGTAAGCCAATTTCGAATTAACTGAATTTATAAGCTGATCTCAATGCGCGTTATATTTTTCTAGAACAAATACTTTCTACCAGAACTATATTATTTACATATATGGGAATAGAAATATGTCTTCTCTTGTTTTCCCCAGGTATTGAAACAAACATTCATATATGGGACATTCCCTCTTTATGTACAGTTGCTGAAGTCATGATAGAGAAGACTTCAGTCTTTCGTTTAAGGCGTAATTCCTAGTCATCTTATGAGGTTGGCCAACCATTTGGAGAGTGTTCACTAAAACTTCTCTTTCTTTTGCTGTTTACTATTTCTTGAATCTGCTTTTCGTTTGCCATTGCTTCGTGGATGTTGTCGTGAACACGCTGACAGAGCTCATCGAGTGCAAGCATTGGAAATGGCTCCTCAATAAGGACACCAACCTGCAAAAATGAACACCCTCTTTTGGTCAAAAATGAATGTGTTTCAACTTGTTTGTCTTACTAGTCCGTGTTAAAAAGAATGTATCTTCCTTTTTTGGCAACTTTGCACATGGCATGTTTAAGACCACGAGGTTAAACGATTACATTCTTCTTTACTTTCTTAAGCTCTCTGCCAAATAAAAAGCAAATAAATTGAAATGGAGGGATTAGTCATCCTCTACACTCCTCATCCAGAAAGCTAAATAACCAAGCTGAGATCTCTGTATAGGACAGCACCAATGCTCTAATAAAACAAGAACCCTTTCACTGTGTTTCTCTCTACTCTTTATTTTTGTTATTATCTGTGCCTTTTTTTGTGTGGGTGGGTGTGGGGAGGGGGTATCAAATAGAAAACGGCAATAGCTCTGAAAAGACATATTGTATATCTTCTCTTTCATCTCGACAGAGATACAATGACCAATGTTACAGTATCATGAAGCTTGGAGCCTCAGACCATTTATCAGACAACAACAACAACAACATACCTAGTATAATCCCACAAGTGGGGTCTGGGGAGGTAGGATGTACACATACATATCAAATACTTTGTGTAGATTCAAGATGATGTTAGGTGGAAAACCCCATCTATTGAAACTTCAGGGAAACTATAGTATGTTAGTTTTTTCTTTTATTCCTGAACGATATATTGCTAGTATGGCAGGCCAAGTATAACATTTTAATAGAGCCTTGCCTTCAAACGAATTGATCTCTACTACATGAAGTAATTAAATCACAAAGTATTTTTTCTTCTGGTTAGAGCATAGACCGAAAGCTTGGCAAAATGAGGAGAAGAAAATAAAATCTGACCTCTTCGATGCAGAATAAGGAAGCCGCACTTATGAAAGTAGCTGGAACCACAATCCAGTGGCAATCATCCCAAAGTATAATAGGAAGAGTTAGATGCCAAAGGACTAAGAACCTTGACGTCAATCGAGTGTATGAAAGGGGAATAGGTATGCCCAAGAGTTGTTCACATACACCAATACCTTCATGGAAACAAGAAATCTTTGACTCCTGCACTTTTTGAAACCATAAGTCATCGGAGACTATTTACAAGGTTTATTAAATCCAGTTAGTGTGCTTAGCAAGATTACCAAAAACAGAAAACCACAGAATATCTTTCTTCCACAATCCATCAAGAAAAGATATTTTGATGAAAACAGATATTCCTATGGTTTGTTACTTACATTGATCTTCTAATATGCCAAAAGGAAAAAGTTTGAAACAAAAATAAAAGATGCAGCCACTGGGAGACTTTTCTACTACATTTAAGAAGTATAACTTTATGAAAAATAATTACCAGCTGACTCAGTATCGTCCCCTCCAAGTTTAACGACTGAAGGCTCTGAGAGATGAATCCAATGATGCAACGAGGGCGATGCTTAGAACTGACAACTAATGCTAGATCATCAGCCTCGAGTAAGTTTTTGAGATCACTTGCTATATCCGAGTCATATACTATGTGGCACTGCATAGAAGTACTGTAATCTTAGTGGTTAATACTATGCAAGAGGCAAGGAGCTTTATCCCTTTGCTTATCATAGAAAATGTATTTTGCTTTTAAGTAATTCGTGCATGTACAATACAACTTATTAGTGAATCAGTATGCAAACTGCAAAGAGATCGAAGTACCACATGTTCCATGTTTAAAATGTAAGATAAGGATTTAAAGCTTCTACGATTTTAAGGTCATTTCAGTTAAACCTCAACAACAATACTGTAATAGAAGGCCTATCGATGCAGTTTTGAGAAACTTCCTTCTAATTTGTGATCGAACAATGGACAGAAAAGGTTAAATCATTTATCTAAGCTTAAACAAGGAAGAATATACATGGCCATTTCACCCAAGGGTGTGGCCTAGTGGTCAATGATGTAGGTTGATAACCATAAGGTCTCATCTTCAAATTCCAGCAGAGACAAAAACACAAGGTGATTTCTTTTCATTTGTCCTAGCCTTGGAAAATAGAGTTATCTGGTACCTATTGCTAGAGGAAGGTGACATCCTATGGAATTAGTTGAGGTGCACGCAAGCTAGCCTGAAACCACGGTTATCAACAAAAATATATACATGGCAGTTGAAATTTTGAAAATAACTCAAAAGCCACTCACTAGATTAATTTGTAATTTATGGTTAGATTTCGTGTGTGAATTTCCAGAAACATTCTAGAATTTTTACTGCATTTTCAGCCTCAACTATCTGATCATTGCATTAGCCAGCAGATAGCAGATTATTGCTCACTTTCCCTTGTAAATAGAGATTTACTGAAGTTTTGTTATCTCATCCTTTTTTCATATATCGTGACAGAACTAGTTGCAGAAGTAGCAAATCAATAACGATGACTTATAATTTTCTCTCCTACACGGAGTGCAGGTAGGGGGACGATGCAGCTTGTCGGTACCAGGTTATATGAACCTGTACTTCTAGTGTGGAGTACAAATTTATGTGTAAAAACTCAATAAAATTGCAATAAATCGTATATATGAACCATAACTTTAAAAATATAATGAATTCGATATTAAAAGGGTGAACCCGTAGATCTTAAATCCTAGATCCGCCTTTGAGTGCAGGGACCAATTGTAACCCCATAGCAAGAATGATTGAGCATAATCTAAAGCAGTGTCGAAGCTAGAATTTTCACTAAATGGGTTCAAAATATGAAGAAGTATACACACGAAGAAGCTAAAGGGAATTTATTATCTACTATATATACCATGTATAAGTTTCTGTTGAAGGGGTTCATCAACGAACCCCCTTAGTCCTACCTGACTTCACCGTGATCTAAGGCCACGAATAAAATGTAGGTACGGATACAAAGACTATAGTGAGGGGGGATCTTAGTAGCTTAGTCGGTTAGCTACCTACACTTTCATGTTGTTGGTAAGGGTTCGATTCCCACCTTGTAATCCCCTCTCTTGTTTCCCTTTCCCCTACTTCTATTTTATTTTAAAAAAAGACTATAATAAGGCAAATTGATCAACATATATACCTTTAAGGCAACTGGAAATGCCATGATATACTGCAAAAGTGCCTCTTTGAGCACATCATCCCTCTTATCAACACAAGCAATGACCTGCCTAGCAAAATCATTAGTTCCAGCAATGACTTCAGTCCAAGCCTTCTTCCCTGCTTCGAACCTCGAGTAAGACGCCTCCGTCCTAAACACCAATAAAAGCGCCAGAGCTGGAGCTGTCAACTGATAAGGTTGTGGACTAGCTCTCAAGATAGGGAAAAACTCAGGCAACCAATGCAATGAAACAGCTGAATTATAACAAGCAATCACAAATGCAAATGAAGTAAAAGCTATAACAGGAGGAATCAACGACAAAACAACCCGCGAATTGAAGCTCGAAAACAAATGCCTAAGATGCCTTAAAGAACTTCTATGTTGCACCCAAGTCTCATGCTTGTATAAAGATCTCTTTTTTCTCATACCCCCTTCTTGAATTTTGTCAGCCCAATCCGGTACTACGCGTAAAATCTTGACAAGGGTAGAAATTAGATTTGAATTCTGTGGGGTTCTTGAAGGTTGAGAGGAACAAAGAACTCTAAAAGTAAGCTTCTTATAGACTGGTGGTTGTTGTTGTGATTTTGAAGGTTTCTTGAGGGTAAAATGGGAAGAAAAAGATGCATTTGTTGGAGATTGAATGGTGAAGAGGGTTCTTGGATTTGTCATTGATGAGAATTAGGGTTAGGGTTTGGAGGAAGGTGACAACATGGGAGATGTTTGAAACAAGTGAAGTGAAGAACATAGTGGATACTAGATTAGGTGGTTGGAAACAGTTAATTTGTGAATCTCCTTTTTTCACTTAGGAATAAAAATAAATAAAAAGGAAATGCTGGTGTCACAACAAGGTGAGTCAAGGTCATTGACTCATGATTACTCAACTGAAGACCATATTAAAGTATTCCCTCCATTTCAAAAAGAGTGATCTAGTTTGACTTGACACGAAATTTTAGAAAAATAAAATAAAAATTGAATATTGTGGTCTTAAATTAAAGTTATGTCAAATGTACTAAATTGCCTTTTAATCTTGTGGCCTTAAACATGTCACGTGAGAAACTAGAATTAAAATATTACCAAAAAAGAAAAAGAAATCATTCTTTTTTAAACAGACTAAAAAATAAAGGGAGACCATTCTTTTTTAAATGAAGGGAGTAAATATTACTCTCTATGTTTAAAAACAAAATGACACAGTTTGACTTGACAAAAGTTCAAGAAAATAAAACAGACTATTGAAGTTAATGTTGAACATTCATAAATAATTGTTGACTGCATGAATCGAAATGATGAAGCAATATTGTCATGGTATATTTTATTTCTCCGTCGTATTTGTTCTATTTAGTATCAGACTTATAATTCTATCTTGAATAATTAGTTATTTGACTGTGAAGAGAGCCCAATATTGTTGAGTATAGAAATGCAATAGGTGTAAATGAAGAAACATGGATATCGTAGATTCATATAGTTGATTTTGACTTCAAAGAATGTTAATTAAGAGGAAATATTGTGGATTGTACAAGTCAGAATCAATTATATATATGAATCTGTGGTATTCATGTTGCTTCACGTGCACCTATTCATTTCGATACTCAACAATATTGAGTTCTCTTCACTTCAAATATCTAATTATTCAAGATATAACTACAAGACTGATACTAAATACAACAGACACGGTGGAGAAACAAAACACACCATAACAATGCTTCATCGTTTCAATCCATGCAGTCAACAACTACTTATGAGTGCTCAACATTAGCTTCAATAGTATCTATGGCTCGGGAGACACTGTGCTAGCATAATCCTCAGAAAGTGCAACAACTCTTGCTCTACTTCTACCTCGATCTTGTACGGGGGACCTTGTTATGGATACAAGTGCCTTATATCCGACCATAACTGCACAAGTCATCACTATTTGTGAAAAAAATGAGAAATAAAATTTAGGAACTCAAGGAATAACCAATTATGTACGATAAGGAATCAAAGAATAGAATTCTTCTAAAATGACATGTAGCCTTTCGAAGATAGATACAAATGTTATCACATCAATACACAAGACCCTATTAGATACTTGTTCTTATATTGTGATACTAGTGAACCTAGATTTTTCTGATACCAAATTGTCACGATTCATAATTTAAAGGTCATGATGGCAACTATTCTAAATCCAATAGGTAAGGCAACTCCTCACCCCAACAAAATCAGAATGCTATGTGGTGGTAATTAAATAATGCGAAATTTAAAGTCTCAACCCTAATCTTCATATATTGAAAGAAGTGAGAAAATTAACAAAATATGCGTACCCAGAATCTAGTGTTACTACTAAGAGCATCTAACTGAATAAAATTGTCTCAAAAATTAAAACTTTGTCTGAAATAGTAAGGACATGAAAGTAAAGACAGAGGGAGTTTAACATTGTTTTGAACGTCAAGTAGCTCACCAAAGATCTCAAAGAAGTATTACCTTATATAGAATATTAACTAGGCCAGTTAGTGCTAGGATATTGTATAAAAAAGATACAAGTAGAGTAGTATGAGTACGATAACACATGTACTCAACATACATCATATACTGATCGAGCTATATTAGATAATTATATCATATAAATCATGAAATGTATCTAAATCAGATGATAAGTTCAATTCTTACACCAGGAAAATGAGAATTAGATATTTAATCAGAAACATTCCATAAGTAAATATCGACAACAAAATTAGTGTAAAATAATCAAAATAATTTAATGCAATGCAGTAACCTATGTTTATACCAATATATCCTTGCTACCACCAATGACATGTCATAAGCTAAAATTTATGAAAAACTCGCGAGGTCCATATACTACAATGATGATCAATAGTTCTTCTAGTACCCATGCATCTACTACCATCAGTGGCGAAGCCAGGATTTTCAATAAGGGGGTTCAAAATCTAAAAAAGTAGACATACGAAGTAACCGAAGGGGGTTCGACATCTACTATATATACTTAAAAAATTATTTTAACTATGTATAAATCATATAATTTTTCGCCGGAGGGGGGTCGGATGACCCCCTCATTCTAAGGTGGCTCCGCCACTGACTACCACCGATGGGTTGCTAGTAGTTAGGACTCATGAGGTTCATATTCTTTTTCCTTGGACGTGCAAAATAGAATCTTACCTTGATAGTAGTGAAAGTGAACAATGACTGCAAATTGGAAAATAAGTACTTGGGCCACTCAGTTGGCATTATTTTCCACATAATGGGCATTTGTGTCCTTGCCCCTAAAAGAATATTTTGAATCAAGTGGCTGACCCAACTCGATCTATAGCCATCTTTCTTAATGGGTTTCTATTAATTTCTTTTTTTGAAATTCTGTTCTCATCTTGATCCTATAAAAGCATCTTGGTTTAGTTCGTGCATCGATGAACTATTCTTTAATAGATCAAGTTTGGTCTAACCAATTAATATGTATGATTTAATTATCTTTTCGTTGAGACAAATCTAAAAGGATGTAAAGTGTTATTATGCAATGATCACATAAAATAACTTTTTTGCAATCAGGAAATTTTGTAGCATAACCTTATTGAATATTAGAACATAATGATGAGTTTAGACTATGGATTAATTCCATGTTTTAGTGTCAATACCTCTCTTTTGACATTATAATTAAGTATTTTTTTTTTTTTCCTATTTAGTTTCTTCTTATATATTTTAATTTAATAAAGACTAAATTGTGAATTTTCTTAATTCAAGTATCTCAAATACCAAATTACTTTTTTCTAATTATCTAGTCACAAATTTGATAAAATTAACAATCAAAAGTGATAACTATTTATAGGATCACATAAAATTTGTTTAATTGTCGATTTCAATTTATGTCAAAGTGTTTGATTGAGAATGAAAGGTTTTTTTTTTAAGTTGGTTGTCCAAAATAAGTTGTCGTTTGACCATAGATTCCTAAGTATTTTTGAAAAAACAATTTTGAATGAAGTTTGTGGAGTTTCAACAGTGTTTGACCTTAGTTTTTAGGAAACATATTTTACTTTTTTATTTTTAAAAAATGACAGTGTTCTAAAAACTATTAAAATACCACAAATTTGACACAAAATTATTATTTTTATAATGAACTAGATAACACTTGATTCAAAAATCATAACACAATATGTTAATAAAATTACTAATAATATAATTACCAGCTATCACAATTAATTACGAAGATCCATCAATACAAACAAATAATAATAACAATGTTAGGAACTGACAATTATTAAATATAATCTTTCCATATTATACAATCAATCTCTTTTAATAAGAATGCATTTAATGATGAATTGACTAGATAGAATTATAGTTAGAGTCATAGTTGATGATTTTGTTAAAATCTTTTTAAATAAAATATAAAAATTTGAGATATCTTTAAAATTTTAAAAAATCCCCAAACTAGATTTTGGCCCCAAACCCAGTTTTTCTTTTCTAGATTTTGGGATCTTGAAATCTTTTTGCCAACTTTTTTTTTTATGGTCATACTTGACAAATTAAATGGCCAAATATTTTTTCCCAAAATTTCTCCACAAAACTACTTGCAGTATCTATGGGCAAACATATCCTTAAACGTATTTTCACAACTAAAAATTATTTCATTAAGAGAAGGCATGTTTCACGATAAAAAAAGTCATATTATATAGACAAATTTTAATTAGGCCTTAATCAACAACTGAATAATTCAATTCTGTAATGTAGATTTAGACAACAATTTAAAAAAGGCATGTTTAAACACCTCAACTCGTCTCTATGATGTCAGTTTAACACTTTAACTTACAAGATATTCATCTGGATACCTCCGAAATTTATATATCACATCAATATCGAATGATCAAAAATAAAATAAGAACAAATTAAAATGTCTAAATGTGCATTTATGAAATTAAAGTGTTAATTATCAATATAAAATAAAGATGTCTCCTCTATATAAAGAGCAGTTTGGAGTGATTAGGGGTGGTCATAGATATCAAACTAATTTGATTTTTTGATTTCGATTTTTCAGTTTCACGATTCAGTGTCGATATATTTTTTTCTTTTCAAAGTTTGGTTCTCCGATGTACTGATCTCGAAACTTTGGTACACCAAAGAACTAAGCTTTTACTATATTTTTTTAATAAATAAAAATAATATATATTAATTTTCAAGAAGAACATTGAAGTATTTTTGCCGATGTATATCATGTAAATGAACTCGTTTTCGTCCTTATTTTTATCGAGCAATAGTTGGAGGCACACTATTCTTTACAAAGACAAATATAGTCTTTTAAGCACAATAAATATTTCATAGTGAGATACATTATCACTCAACACAGTTTTAAATTTTTCAATATCTTATAAATACTTTGATTTTATTTTTCATTTGCATTGAACAAATCATTTTAAAAATACAAACTAAATCGAATCAAACCAAAGTTAAAAAAACAAATCAAATAAGTTCAATTCGATATTTGATGCACATTTTCTCAAAGCCCTAAAATTAAATAATCGAATCAAAATTTAATAAAACCCAACAAAAGAATCCATAGCCAGTCCCAACATTTGCTCAAGACAAAAAGACCAACACTACCCAGCGCCAAGATTCACTGTATTTGGGGTTCTTCCATCAGTAGAGAGTAGAGGGAGAAAAGTAAATCCATGGAAGCCCCTAAAAGTGCGCCACCCCAAAGCCAAAATCTTCTTCCTTCTCAGCCACCCATGAACAGAAAGAGGCCACTTGACATCTCCAAGTCACAAAACTCCCCTTACAACAAGATGAGACTCATTGTTAAAGATCTTCGACCCCATGTTATCGAGGTACACTAGTGAAAATATTTCTGTATAAATTGACTTGATTTTGACTCTTCTTGTTAAATTTCTCTGAGAATTGAAAATCTCTGAAAAAACTTGACTTTGTTTGGACTGTTCTTGTTATTATTGCTTGTGGGTACCCTTTAATTTGTGTTTTTTCCAATTAAATTTCTCTGAATAAACTTGACTTTGTATGGACTGCTCTTGTTTTTTTTTTTCTTGCGTGTGTTGCTCTTGAGAATTGAAAATCTCTGAATAACCTTGACTTTGTTTGGACTTCTCTTGTTATTTTTTTTGCTTGTGTGTGTTGCTCCTGCTGATTAGATTCCTCTGGATATGTAATTTTGTATTTTTGCTGGATTCCATTTATAATGGTCCACATTTTCTGTACAATGCTGGAGTACAATTTTCGATTTTGATTTCTTTTCTCCATTTTAAAGAGGTTTTCGAGCTCCTTCGAGGGTAAAGATTTGACCTTTATCATTCTAGGGCTTTTGGGTTTTCTAAACATTTATAGTGCAATTATCCACGTATTCACTAAACACACTTCCCTCATAAGGGTCACACCAGAAACAAGGTTTAGAGACGAGAATTTGGGAGTACATCTGGCTTTTAGCTCGAACGCATGATTCATATGAATAAGAGTGCATTCTTTCTAATCTGAATACTTAAGCTCGTGAGCTTCTCTCAAGCCCCTCTGCAGACTTTTATTGAGAGTAACTCATTGATAAGGATCTGAGCTTTGCTTTTCAACCACCTTGAGTATGAGGGGTAGTCAAATGGATTTGAGAAACGTACGAGTTTGAATAAGTAGCAGCTTTTAGTAGTTTTGGTTTATGCAATACCATTTACTAGTAATAGATATACTCCGTATACAAATTGGAAACTTGGGGTTGGGAATTGGTTGCTTGCAGTGGCGGAGCTAGGAATTTTACAAGGGTGTGCAATATTTAAAGAAGCGACTAACAAAAATTTTCAGGGTATGTTCACATATATCTTTCTCAACCCAACTACTTTACCATGAATAATGTCAATAGTTTATTTTCCACCAGATACATATCGTCAATTCCGTCTGGATCGCCTTTAGTTATAAGAGATACACAGTGAATTATATAAATTGAAATAATGATTTTCTAATGGATGGATCGAAATTTTTACTAAATACATCCAAATATTCATGAAAAAATAACACTAATTTATCGGTTTACTTAAACTTAAAGTTGTTTATAATCTATTGATTTTGCCACTTAATTTTAATGGATGTATGTTAAATTTCTTGTGTTTTGCTAGAAAATATGTGAATTTTTTTGTCAAAACTTTTAAATCTTAGTTAGTCCTCTCGATTTACCTATATGACATTAGGGAAGAAATTAACCCCTTATTAACTTTATTTTGAAACTTCTAATCTACTCATGAGGGACTGGAAAATACAATGTTACATGTGTAATTGCATATACCATTTTCTTCTAATTCTTTTGATAGAATTTACTTGAAATGATAATTTATATTCAATACAAATAAGTACCCAAATTAAAATTTCATTTAAATCGGAGATTTGCTCCAATGGTAAACACCCCTCCACCTCCAACTTAAATATTGTGAGTTCGAAACACCAAGGAAGCAAAAAGATGGAAGTTCCTATTGAGGGTTAAAAAAATAAATTAATAAGTAGTACTTCCTTCTTCCACTTTTGCTTGTCCAGTTTACAATCAAGAGATAATTTATGATTATGTAATTTCTAATTAAATCTTATTATTGACTAAAGTCATTTTCAAAAGAATTAAAATCATTATATATAATTAGTGATAGAGTAAAATTATCATTTTATTTATTATTTTTTAGAGGTGTGTCAAATCAATAATTGACAAATAAAAATGGATGAAGGAAAGTATTAATGACTTCTTTGAACCATAGGCACCTTGATTTCTGTCTCCATGATGTTTCCTCTGCCTTAGCTAACTTTTGGATCTCCAATTTTTAACTGCAATAATTTGTTCTTTTATGCTTGAGCCTATACCCTTCTTTCAGTGCCCTCTTCAAGAACTAAAATCTCTTCCAAAGCTTTGTTAGTTCTGGTAGAAACTTTGCTGAAAACCTCCCTGTTCCATGTAATCAAATCCCTCTTCAAAGATTTAAACTTTTGAGAGTGCATGAAATACGGAGGACTGTTAACCACGTAGCTTTGCCACCACTGTTTTACCAAGTTAGTATATCCTTCCTTCTGGAGCCACATATTCTCAAATTTAAAATTAGAAGGTTCGTTAGACCAGTCAACACTCTCTAAAGAGATGGGCTATAATCTGAAATAACCCTGGGGAGAGCCAATTGAACATCATTCCACTGCAAAGAAGTCAAGAATCTATCAATTCTAGAGGCTTGTAGTGAGTTTTTCCCCTGGTCTAGGTAGAGAAGGCCCCTTGCAATGATAAATCAACTAAGCCCATGTCTTGAATGAATTCAGAGAAGCATTTCATGGCCCTAGATCTTCTCACACAGTTGAGTCTTCTACTTTCAAATCAACTGACATTAAAATCTCTTCCGATGACCCAACTTTCATTCCAAAGACCCCTTACACTGGCAAATTCATTCCAGAAATCATCCCTTTCCCAGTTAGTGTGTGGCCCATAGACACAAGTAAAGCAGAATCTGAAATCAGTTTGAACACTTTCCATCATAGCCGACAGAGTGTGTTGCCCCTGATGTGCATCAATACAACTCCATTGTCTTTTATCCGATAATATAATTATTCCCCCTCTATTGCCGCTGGCTTTCAGTTCAACCCATTCAACCATTCTTGAACCCCATAACTGTCTAGCTATTTCCACAGAACATCCTTTGATCTTAGCTTCCTGCAAACATAGAATGTCAGGCTTCCACTTATGGATTAGAGAATCGATGGTGCTTCTCTTTATCGAATCATTGAGCCCCCTTACATTCCAGCTAGTGATCTTCGCTTTTGTTCAGAGAAGGCTTTGAGTTACCCACCACTGCTGGATCCTTCACCTCTGTCATATGTAATAGTGCAAACCAATTTCTTTGCCTCTGTTTCTCCCTTTTTTCGACTTCTTAGCCTCACTACTTTTCCCCTTTTGCTGTTGCATTTGAGATTGCCTTTTCTTCTCCATACGCAGAATCATATCGAGGATTTCATGTTCGAAACCTGAAGAGTTCACTCCAAAAGCCTTACATGCTTTAGACTAGGCAATTCTAGTCCAACATGATGTCTTAATTATGGGTGGAGTATGAATTGGCTGGTGTATATCATGATTATAATCATGAATCATCCCATGTTAAACGCAAAGTATCACTGCCAAATGAAGGGGAAAAATCAGAACCCTGAAATTGGGAAAGTGAGATTCTTGGTACTAAGAAGGGAGAGTTAAAATTGACAGGGATTGCATGTACTCTGCTTCATCATCTGCATCGTCGTTATCCACCATAGAACCATCGTGATCAGCTTTGATAAGAGGTAGGCAAGTCGTTTATTTCTACGTAGAAAAATTTCCAGCAGGGCCCTTCACTTTTGTGAATAAAGTGGAGGTTTACTGATAGAGATATTGGTCCGTCCCTTTTGAATACCACTCATGTAGTTGTGGCCTTGTCTTGATAAAATGAGCTTTATACCTTTTCTTTCTTCAGGAATAATATAAGTGGTCCACTCTAGGCTGAAGTGGACCGCTAAGTCTAAACTAAAGTTTATAGCTATCTATGCCTCATAAAATGTGACTGGGAACATTTTTATCCGACGAAATTTAAGTTCCATCCTATCTCAACCATTGCTAAGAAGAAAATTCTTTCACCAAGAACTATAGTACAGTTCCACCCATATACATCGTCAACCATGAAAGTCGTACTACAGTCGTCCTAACCCAGCAACAAAATTTTCCTCCCTAAGAAAAGCTCACTAAGTAGAAAGCTTAGACCCAATGGGAAAGTCCAAGGAAAAGTGGAAGCCAGGAAGGTTGCTTATAAGTCCAGTTGTTTTTTGTTAGCCAGGTCCAAGCTTAAACCTGAACTTGATTTGCCAGTTGGTTTTTTGTTAGTGGAAACAGTTCACTGGCCAGATATCCTGGTTTATAAATCCAGTCAAAACCATTCTTCGAATGGTTTCTTTTTGATAGCTTGTCAAACTTAACTCTGACCCTCTCAAGTAAATAACTCTTATCATTGATGACTGGCAGAGAGAATAACTATCTGTACCCAGGACTACGAGGGTGTTTGGGTTGACTTTTTTAAAGTAGCTTATAAGCTAAAAGCCATAAGTTGGTCATATCCAACTTTTGGCTTTTAGCTTATTTTTGCACTTTTTAGTCTAAAAGAGTGCTTAAAAGCACTTTTTGTCTTTCCCAAACACCTCCAAAAATAAAAGTGTTTAAAAGCCATAATTTTACCTCATAGCCAATGCATGTGTGACAAATGCACTGAGGATAATGGTTTCAAATTGCTAATTTGATGCGCTAATGTTATGTGTAAAATGAATATGATGTCAAGTTTAAATTGTTATGTATTTATTTTCTCATATCCTTCTCAAGGTAGGGGTAAGGTCTGCGTACACACTACCCTCCCAAGACCCCACTTGTGGTGGGATTACATTGGGTTTGTCGTTGTATTTATTTTTTCATATATTATTTTTGTTAATGTTTTGAAGTTGTCAAGATTCATTTTAAAAATACGAGACCTCATGCAATGTAAATGATAATCAAACATCTGAGGGGTCTTATCCATTAGCACCAAATGACACTGGGAAGAATGTTGTATGGGGCAATCCGTGACCAAAATCTGTGTGTTCTCTTTTGCCTTCATGAATGCTACTTTCTTATAAGAATTGGATGTTATAGGGTCTTACTTTTATTTGTCATCTTGAAGGTTCTCCGTACTCCTGACTTCCGCAATTGCAAGGCTGCAACTGAAATTCGTCAACGTAAGTTTCCTATCAGATTTATTCTTTACAATCTTTTCATTTCAAAAGTTGTGATGAAATAAATACATCACAAAGCTATTAGCAATCTTAAGCCACACTAGTCATGAGATTATTGACATGCTAGCACGTTCTCGTGTCCCTGTTTTGCTGATACCAATATGATGCATCATGTGAAAGTTCTGAAGTTAGTAAGAAATGCACGGCTGTTTGTGGCATTCTCTTCTAGGTTACAATCGGGTTGGGAAAAAAATAGTTTTAGTATGACCTAGTTGGTTGCAGGTGGTTAAACATCTACCTTACAAGCCATTTCTTTCTCTGGAGCTTATGCCTTGCACAATAATTTACGTAGCAGCAGCTTTCAGCTATTCGTATAGGAAATGCTTGGATTTTTAGGTTTGCAAAATAAACTGATCCGGTAATCTATGTAAGAACTTGTATTAGTGTGATCCACTTTCGCTGGCACGTGGATGTATCATACTTGAACAATGTTTAAATTTCATTAGCATGATCGGCACAATAACATACTCAGTGTACTACTTTGCATGGTCAGGATTTTTCGCTTAGTTAAGTTATTTTTAGCTATAGCAATCCAATTGCCCGCGGATATGGTAATCTGTTGTTATTGGAACCATGCATGTTGCCTCTTTAATTTTTTGTTGTCGAACTATGATCAAGATTTTCAACATGACAATCAGCATGTTATATCAGACATGGATCCTTATTACGTGCATGTAAATGTGCAGAGTTAAATCTCCTGATAGATCTTTACAAGGAGGTGATGGAAGAAACAGTAAACCCAGAGGTGGCTAACGATGCACCCGGAGCCCAGAATTCTTCAGTGGATATCATGGATGAAGAAAAACCTAGTGAGCAACAGAAAGACATGAAACCTCCTCCCGAAAGTGGGGCCTCTGTGAAGCCTGAAGGCGATTCATCTGAGAAACAGGAAGCTGAAGATGATGGGGTCCAAGGGACGGGTACATATGTCGTTGGAGGTTCAGCATTTGGCTGGAACTTCATAACATACACCAGCGGGAAGGCCATCTATTATGGACGAACCAAAGAGTCCTTCCGATCTTCATATGTTAAATCTGAATGAAGTTCCCAAAGTTCAATTTTACTCTCTATTTTAGGGATTAGAATTGCTTGATGTGTGTACTATTATAGATTCGGATATTTAGTTAGTTCTACGACCTCTTTTCCACCCTCCTCCTCTATCTTGTATGTATCGACTATCGAGTATAACTGCTGCATCGTCTAAAACTCGTGAAATTTCAACCAGGATCCACCTATGTACTTGAGGGACAATCTCTTTATTTGAGCATGACATAACATATGAAGAAACCTACATATCTATAGCAATCTCTTTAAGGTGTATATTGATGAAAGTATCGTGTTGTAAAGGGATTCAACATCTACTATATGTAACCTGCCTCGTCTTTGGCCTTGACTTGTTGATTTGGACAATGACACATAGGAATATTATCTAACAAATCATTGTATAGTAAAAAATAGTTAACCTCTCAAACATGTTTACAAACTAGACACCAAGTCTAAAAGGGGGGAAAATGAAGTTTTTGTAATCAAAAGTATAACCAGACTTTTGATCACATGAATATACTTGGATTTTAAATGCAAAAACCCTTTTCAAAATTTTCAAAAAACACAATCAATTAATCAATAAAATTAAGTGCATAATTAGGGGTTGATCAAGATTGCTCCTTATCATCATTAGGTTCCTTCTCATCTGCCTTATCATGATCATTTGCCTTGTCATCATCATTAGCAGGCTTGTTGTCGTTATTATTATTATTATCATCATCATCATCATCAACAGGTGTTACAGCACTCTTCTTGTTAGTAGTAGCCTTGAGGACATGTTGGTAACTTCCTTTCTCCATGAAAAGTTGAGCAAAATGGTGCTTGCAATAAAGGACTCCATCAAGTGCAGCATATGTTGCATGAGTTAAGGCACAACCTCCATGAGCACACTTGAAGCATGATTTGTGAAATGCTTCTCCCTCCAATATTACCTATATATCAATCATTCCAGTGACGAAATCATGATTTTCACTAAGAGTGTTTAGATAATGAAACGTAAACGCATGAACAAGTCAAGAGGATTCAATAACTACTATATATACATAAAAATAATTCAAATGACCTTACCTGGCTTCGCCCCTAAATCATCATTATATTATGAGACAAAAACATTAATCATGTTGATGAAGTATGTTTGGTATGATAAGAGTCATTTTTCAAAAAAAAAACAAACTATATATTAACATTATTAATGTTACCTACATGATATCAATTATAATAGCGGCAAAGTCATGACTTTTACTAAGAGTGTTCAAAAGATGAAAAGTAAACACATGAACAAGTCAAAGGAGTCCAATATATCAACTGTATATACACAAAAAAGAAATTAAGTAAAATCATGAATAAATAGTGTAATTCATTTTCTACGGATGACCTTACCTGACTTCGCCCCTGAATCATCATTATATTATGAGACAAAAACATTAACATGTTGATAAGTTCTGTTTAGTATGATAAAATTCATTTTTCGAAAAAAATTCATACCTTTTCAAGAGGGTAAACAGTTTTGCTGCAAGCAGCACATTTGTCTTGGGTTCCAGAGAACATTGCAGATACTTTGCTTGGAGCCTTTGCCTACATAAAATATTAAGTCATTAAACCATTTGGAGGATTGAAGTAAATAATACTACTATCTGACTCAATGATACATTTTTTTTTTAGTTCATTCAAAAATAATAATTCACATTTCTATAATTAGAAAGAATTGAACTTTTAAATTCTACTTTTATCTTTAATGAAATGATTTACGATCAGACAACTATCAAGATTTGTTTTAAACTATAACATTTCATTTTATTTTTTTTTAAACTCTGTTTCAAGTCAAATGGTGCGACATAAATTAAAACGAATTACAGCGAGTATATCTCATATCTTAGTTCCAAACAGTTTAACATTGATTACATATAGATATGATCAATTCTCACAATTTTTTCATTATTTGATAAAATTAATATTAAAAAAAACAACAGAGAAATGTGTTTGTGTGTGTCCAATAACGTACCAGAGAACTTTCCTTCTCAGACTTGGCTGCATAAATTATAAAAAAAATAAGGTTAAAACTAATAGCAATTGTATAATTAATAAAATAAACTAAGTAATTAAGAGTTGTGATGGAGTGACAAGTATTTTCTCATCCTTAATCAGAGATCTCGGGTTCGAGTTTAGAGAACGCTTTACCCTCAACGTGGGACTTTTCGGTAATAATAAACTAAGTATGAGAAAAGGCAAGATGTCTTACAAGAAGTCTGGAAGTTTTTGCTAAAATTTCCAGATTCCTTAAAAAGTTGTTCGAAATGTGGCTTGCAATAGAGGACTCCATCCATAGAGGAGTAGTTGCTCATCTACATAACAAAAACATCACAATGAGTACAGATGCTTCGCAGGATTTCAACTTTATGAGTTTTGAATTTTATAATGACGATTTTAAGTGATAATAACTTGATTCTAGATTTAATATTTTTACATATCTAATAAATTTATCAACAGAGATTCAGCCGAACCCGCATACAGGCTACTAGCTCTGCCCCTGACAATAACATAAGTGACTGTGAGATTTGAACCAAGGACATGATCTATGTATTCTCATGCATATATAAATATTTATGACCACGAAAACACACTTTTATTTATTTAATTATGTTTATTTATCGGAGCAAATTAAAGCTCATGTAAAAACAAAAGCAAATTAGAGGACAAGAAAGCTAGAGATAAGAAAACATTATCATCTTTTATCACAAGTAGAGCAAAAGAAGAAAAAGGTAATCATAATTCATAGTTGTATTTATCTGTTTTATTTTCTCTTTCACATGACATGTTGACAACACATGATTCAAACTCCACGTAAAGTTAGAATCAGATAAACAGATTAAAACGAAGCGAGTAATAAAAACATATATATACCACAAGTGTGCCTTTGCAATGGCTACATTTGAAGCACGACTTATGAAAAGTAGCTCCATCAGCAGATAACAAATCAACAAAGTAAACTGTCTTATCACAAGCTTTGCATTTATCCAATGTCCCTGTGAATGCCATTTCCTTTTTTTTTTTATTTATTTTTGATAAAAAAATTCTTGAAACTCAATCTCAATAATAAAAACTCTCTCAATGAGAAATGGCTAAGAAAAAAATTTCAAGGATCCTATTTTTCCTACTTATATCTAACAAAAACCTTCTTGGTCATTGAGATTAAACAAACAAACAAACAAACTATTCACTAACTTTTTTCTATTGGAAAATAATTAATTGAATTTTACTAGTACACATAAAAACATGACACGTGTTTGGGAGATCCACTTCATAGGAGGTGAAATTGATGGAACTTAATTATTTGAACTCTAAAAAAATGTGGATATAATAATTCTCTTTAGTTGGAGTGAAATGAGGCCCTTTTTCAACTCTTCACCATGAGAAATTTGTAGGATTTTTCCTCCTTCTAGTTAGTTAAGTAACTTAATACCATAGCTATAATATCTCTTTCATCATTTTGTGTACTAGTGTGACAATTTACATTATATGTGGTATTTTTATCTGCCAAGGAGAATTTGGTAATCAAGTAAAATAAATTAAGGTCTTAGTTTCCTATACTATTCAAAATTGTTCAATTTCTTATTTTCAACAAACTATTAGAGCTTGACTTACCATAGGATTTCTTCACATTAGTCCTATTTAACTAGATAATTAAAGATATCATAAATTTACGAGTTAAGAAACATTTTTTTAAAGTTGTAAAACAAAAACAAGAAAATGGGACTTAGATAAAGAGGAAATCATTGCTAAGGAATTGATAAATTATTTATCAATACAATTAGAGCCGTCAAAACGGGTTTAGTCCATGGGACCGATCAAACCCAATCCATTATTGGGGTAGGATTGAGATAGAATTTTTCAAGCCCATATAAAACTAGGGCTTATAAGCCCGGTCCATATAAACCCTTGGCCCTTGAGATTTGATCGGGGCTGTTCCGGGGTCGACCCATGTGCCAAAACTTTTTATGTAAGGGTAACTTACAATAATCTCACTAGTATATAATCTAATTACTTAAATATATGCTATGTTGTAATATTATGAATCTTACCAAATTTTGGTACGCCCAGATACATGTATCTCGAAATATATAGACTCAAAATTAGGTTAATCTGTTCTAGATACACTCTATCCAAGTAGATTCGCATGTATCTAGGATACATAGACAAATCTGGCGCCCTCGCCTCTCTCCCATCTTGCTTGTCACTCTCTTATCTCGCTCGTGTATCTGGTATGCGAGATACATGCTAATTGCACTACATTTTCTGCTAGTGTTATTGAAACAACACCATTGTTTGCCATATTTGATTTGAAAATCTTCTCATTTTCTTGATGTTATAGAATTATTAGTTGAAAAAAAAGAGAAAAAAAATGGCTAGTCCGCCCCAGCCTTCGCCTTTCTAGGATTGGGTTAGGCATTTTCAGGCCCTTTCAAATGAAGGGCCGACCCTCCCTAGCCCTTCAAATTCCTTGACCCGCGAGGCTTGATCCGGATGGGGCTGGGCCTGCCCTTAATTTTTGACAGCTATAAATACAATTAAGAAATATTTCACTAAAAAGGCATCATTGGGTGCTACCTCTAAAACTAATTAAAGTTGTCGAACATGATAATATGTCTTACTGGTGATGACTGATAATATTATTTGAAGTTAGAATTTGATTAATCTATTGTATGTGTTGTGAGTTTATAAAGCATGTTGATTGGTCCTCGGACATAGCATGTGATTGATAATTGTTGGGATGACAATGCTTGTATGAGTAAACTATGAATTGTTGAAAAATATCTTATATAATAACTTGTAATTGTCATATGTACTTGTAATATTCATTTGCACTAGTTGTATAGTGTACTGATACTATTTTTGTTATGCTCTTTTTGTGTGTATGTGTGTTTCAAGTTGATTATGTGTTGGTTGGGATGCCAATTATTTTTCATCAGCTTCTATATACCATTTCCTCAGGTGGAGGTTGTGTCTTTTATTTTTTTGCTAGTTACTCTGTATAGAAGCTTTGTGCATGTCTAGACTGGATCCTTGAGAAAAGTATTGTATGTTTCGAAAATAAAGACAATTTAAGTTTATCGTCTTGTAATTTAGTTTTTGTTTATATGAGGCCATTTTATTTAAATATTCAAAAAAAATAAGGGAAAATAGATGGTAAGGATTCACCTATCAAATTAGAACCGAGTAGGTGCTCGCATGATACAATGAAGTGGATTTTGACAAAGAGCCAAGAGCTTAACTATCAACAATCTGTCAATAGAGTACCAAAGGTAATGTCATGGAGACAAAGGAGAAACACAGTAGAATTTTCAAAAGGGAAAATAGTGGGGTGAGTAAGGTCATCCAAGTGATTCAATTTTCTTCGTTGGGGGCTAATTTGGAAGAAAGGAATGGAAAAAAGAAAAGAAGAGGAAATAAAATACAATAATAAATATATATATTTTTTTTTATAAAATGAGAGGAAAATACAATAATACTAAATAAAAAAGGAAGACAATAATGAAAAGTATAGAGTAGAGAGTTTTATTTAATCTGTTCAAGTGTCTTTCACAAGGGTAAAAAATACCCTTTTATAGGATGTGAAAATCATCCGTTTACAATCTTAAACCAAATACATTAGTACATCTTTAAGACTTACATTAAATAGATACATTACGCTAGGTTGTTGATGAAAAGAAACATCCACAATTAAATGTATTTGTAACACTCCCCCTTAGATGTTTTAAGATAATGTGCCTCGTTAAAATCTTACTAGAAAAAGCCCGGTGGAAAAAACCTAGTGAAGGAAAAATAGTACACATATCTTGTAATACACCTTAAGTGTTGCCTCGTTAAAAACCTTACCAGGATAATCCAATGGGACAAAACCTTGGTTAAGGAAAAAAAAGTACAACACATATTTTACTCCCTCTAATGAAAACTTTATTTGATATCTCGGAGACGACACATTCCAATCTTATATCTTAGCTTCTCAAATATCGACGTTGACAATACCTTAGTGAATAAATATGTAAGATTATCACTCGAACGAATCTGTTGAACATTTAACTCACCACTTTGTTGAAGATCATGTGTGAAAAATAACTTAGGTGAAATATGCTTTGTTCGATCTCCTCTGTTATATCCTTATTTCAATTGAGCTATGCAAGCAACATTATCTTCATATAATATTGTTGGAATCTTTGTTTGCATAGAAAAACCACATAATTACAAAATGTATTGAGTGTTTGATCTTAACTAAGGCTGGCAAACGGGCAGGACCGGATCAACAGGACCGGTTTTACCGGAGCCGGTACCGGAACCGATCCTTGTTATCGGATTTCGTTACCGGAATCGGTTTTACCGGAAATTTCCAAAGGTTCCATCCGGTCCCTTAGTTACCGGATTGGAACCGGTTTGGACCGGACCGAAACCGGTTCTTACCGGATCATTGTGTACCGGTAATTTTTTTATTTTTTTTATTAACTTTAATTATTATATAATATTATATTATTAATTAATAAAATTATATTATTAAAAAACTTCAATTTAAAACTTTAAACTTTAAAGTTACTTTAAAGTTTCAATTGAATTT
>JAJOOO010013461.1:0-36924 GCA_029582685.1 Solanum piurae | reverse complement strand
CCCACAAGTTCTCCCCCTAACCAAAACTCTCAAAGCCCTTAAGACTACATTGTGAATGCTGATTAAGTTAGAAGGAACAAGCCTATATTTATAGAGTCTTAAACCTTTCCTACAAGAAAAGGACTAGTCAAAATATTAAACCTTTTCCTAAAAGGAAAACCTATTTATGGTAAGAAACTCAGGGCAAATAAACCCCAACAGAATAATTGTGATGGGTTGATTTCATTCTTTAAGCAGAGGTTACGGATTCTTAAGAATAGAATTTTTTTTTGATGAAAACTGATTTTCTTTTTGATAATTTTTATATGGTATGAATTTAGATTAATCAAACTTGGGAAGACGCATCAGTTGAAGGAAGCAGAATGCATTACATTGATTCTAAACTAATTTTGTACTGTATATCTAACTGCGGGCCTAATTTTCATTACTTTAATTGGCTATAAAATTTTCACAATTCTTTCTTTTTCTCTATTAGGGTTTTTATACGAGAAACAGATCGAAGGAATATATTTCATTTACCTTTTTCAGGGTGGATCCGACTTTGTGTTTATTATCTAATAATAAAATAGTATGTATTTGATGTGATTTGCATGCATCTGAGATGTTAGCTAGAGATTTGTTATGTATCTCAGATACATGCGAATTCACTTGGATACAATGTATTTAGAATACATTACACCTAATTTTGATCTAGTGGAATTTATGTAAGCTAACCTGAGAAATATGTAGGTAACACACACTATTAGGTACGTTTTCATGGTTAAAATCTACTTAACTATTTGCAATTAAAATTTTAAAACAAATGAGAACCAGGACTAAGTAATATTTTTATATATACGTGTAACGTGTTAACCATACATGATATTGAGATTAGGAGTATTCCAAATAAATTTGGAAATCATCTAACTCCTAGTTACTTTGTAAATATGGATCACTAAAACACAAAATAGTACATTACATACAATTGGACCATGAACTTATAGAGTTGAGGCCCAGTTTTTTAAGAAAACCTTGCAGAAAAGGGCCTTCAATTATAAGTATTAATGTCTTTCCAAGCTTTGAAAGTCTTTTAAACTTGAGAGTTAACTTGGGAATCTTCAAGATTTTTACCATCTTTACCCTCTCCATTTTCACTGTCCAAGGATGAAATATTAACTGGATAAACTTCGCAATTGACTTTTGTGGGCTGCTCTTGATCCACCTTTACCACAGTGGGTAATTCTTTTTCTGTTGCGACGTTGTTTGACTTAGAATTTCTGTATATTCCATATAATATCATTTGGAGCACTCCAAGTATCATTCCCGATATATTTGGTACCTGATTTTTTATTATGTGCCGGAAGAACAACAATTAGAAGAAAAGCCAAACTTGAATATATGGGCACAAATTATGTTAAGCCAATTTAACTTATAATCCTATTAGGTTATCTAAATAATAATTATATGCATGTAATTGTTTATCCTAGATGACATTTAGTGTGTTTATGCGACATTTTTCACTGATTGAGAGTCAATTTGATTAATCTTCGTGTTAATTTGGATCAACTCAACATTTTAAAAATTAAACTTAGATTTTTTAAAAGCAACACAAAAGGTACTAAGACAAGTATCAATCTTTCTCATTACAGTTCAACGAAAACATATATTTTAAAATGACGATTAAAGCTCAAATAGTTTGAATCTTAAAAAATAAAAAGTGTCACATAAATTATTATTAAGGGAGTATATATTTACCGCGACATAGACGTCCTTCAAAAGTAAACCATAAAAAAACCACATTACAGCACTAACTGTAAGAGCTAATGACAAGTTAAATGGCATGAATTCCACACTTTTGGTCCTTATTACACGTCCCTGCAATTTTACAAAAGGAAAAAATAAATAAATTAAATGGCGTTTATAATTAGAGAAATGTCAAGGGACTAAATAACTAAGTTATCATAATTTAAAATTTAAAGAACGCCCTAAGCCCCTAACTATAAAAGCATAAAAAGAATCGTGACCTGAATTTTCACCTTATTAGTGAAAGTTGGATTAACCTACTCGATTTTCCGTAAAACGAAAAAATAATATATATATTTTCAAAGTGAATTACCATAATGCTTAGAGGTGCAACAAATACACTGATAGAAAAAGCCATGCAAATCCATCCAATAACTTCAGCTCTTTTTGTTCCTTGGCATAAAATTTGTGTGAGGAAAAGAATCAATCCAAAGACACCAAAATTCAACAGTAGGACAAGTCCTAGTGTTTTCATCTGCAAGACAATTTCAAATTTCATAAATCACAAAATCGCGCAACAATTAAAAAGACACACATATATGAAATTGATATGTATACCCTTGCTTTTTTTGTAGCGTAAATAAAATAAATCGCGACGTAAATGGTCTCAGCAATGCAGCCAAAAGAGTTGATGGTGATGAGAAGTGTAACATTGGTTTTAATCATTGCATAGTAAATCCAAAGCATAGCACTAAATAATCCAACAACATATGGTAATGAATGGAACCCTTCTGATGATTTCTTCTTAACGATCCTGTAAAATGTTGGCCTGCAAAATCATGATATGTTAAAAATAAAAAATTGTGTATAAATTAAATTTTATATGTGTAATTATTTTTGGAGAAATAACTTACACGGGGGCAATAAACACCATGAAGGAAACTAAGTTACCTGCAACAATATTGTCACAAATGGAAAAGACATATTAATTACTTCTCCTATATATATATTTCTCAAACAAAAAAAATTATTCTATTTTAATGCATGTAATTATAGTTTTATCTATTTTGAGGTGTTAATTTATTAGTAAGAATTAGCTAGTTTAGATATACTTCCTTGATCCAACTAGATTGTTATTTGTAAGAGCATATTAATAGAACCAACTTGCTTGAAATCTATAGCTAAACAGTAAAATTGGTTGTTGATTCTATGCTACGAGTGAAGTTAATAACTAATAAACAAGGCATGCACATGAAAATATGATTGAAATTTTACCCAAAATGCCAAAGGTATAGACCAAAGGATGAGTATGAGAGACACTAGTCATTTTTTCTTTTCTTTCTTCTCTTCTCTAAGAAAGAATTAGAATTAAAATGTAAAGGCTAATTAGTGTTTGTTGATGATAAACAAGGGTGATGGTCACATATTTATAGTACATGAAGAAGAGTTTATGCATAGAATTGTTACTTAAGCACGACAAAATGCTGACACTATATATTAGCCCCCACTAACTAGAAAAAATATAATTAAACTAGCTGGAAAACTCCCATCTCCTCCGCAACTCTAGAAAAACTAAATTAGTTTAAGCACCGTCAATAAACAGTTTTCACACCATTAGACAGTAATAGTTAGGTAATAATAGTATTTTAAATTCTACATATTTTAAGATAGATATTTTTGGGTGATAGTACATGCAAATTTAAACTCTTAAAAGTAACTTCTTCTGTTCAGTATTTTAAAAATAAATATTCATTTTTAATATATCAAAAAAAAGATAATAATGTTTTTTTTTATTTCTCAAATCGTTTATCAAGACCTGAGACTTAAGTTCTACGCTTTGACCAGTAAACGATACTTCTTTTGTTTCTTTTATCTGTCACATTTTGCTTCACGAGAGTCAATTTAACTAATCTTCTAAAAGTAAAATTGAATTAGATTAATTCATTATTGCAAATTTAAAATTTAAATAATTAAAACTATATGAAAATTTTCTATTAATATGATAAAATAATACATCTTAAATTATTGATCAAATTTTTTAAAAAACAAAACGAATCACGACAAGTAACAGAGCGGGGGGGAGGGGGGTTGAAAATTGGGTCATTAATTAGGTAATTATAAATTAAAAAATAATGAAGATAATTGATAATTTAATAAAAAGTACAAAACAATTATTATTACGGTTTAAATTTAATAATAAATAATAATATAAAACATCTTTTAAGATAACGATGCATGTAACTTAATTGGAAAAAGGAATGGGACATAGCATTTCGTGGCCGTCTATTTTTGGAGGACTGAACTTTTAGTCCATTGTACTTTCACCAGAAGCTAGTACCTTTTAAAAAGAAAATTACAGTTACATAGGAGATCTGATAACGGAAAGAGAAAAAGAAGTGGTAAATATTTACTCGATGTTTACTTTAAATCAATTTAAATTATTATAATTAAGTAATTAATTAATTAAATTAAAATAATCAAAAACGGATCGAATACGAATAGAGTATAAGGAACCTTTAAATTAGATATAGATAACCCTGTCTATATTCATAATATCCTTACTATCCGGGTCCGCCTGGGTCCGCCCTAACACATGGGTAATCCAACAGGTAATCCAACGGATTATTTCAGCGATACTTATGAATATGACTGGTCTATTTATATCTTGACCTTATATCTAATCATTCAAACAATAATAAAATAATAGTTATATATATATCATGTATATATTGATTTGATGTAAATACTTTTTACTGAATCGAATTAGTACATAATATATTACTCCATGTGAAAAAGTAAAGCCATAGATCTTGGTTGTTAGATAAAAGTATTTAATTAGACCTAGGAACTTTAAAAAAAATTGGTGCTTTTAACCCAATATCTAAGCTAACCTAGTCAGCTTAACAGCCCTTTGATAGAAACTATGCTGGATGGCAGCACTTCATAACCTTGTGTTTCCAAGAACAAAATGACAAAAACATCCCTTAATGTTGGGATTAATTAAGCAATTCCTTAAACATAACTCTAACTGTCATGTACTTGATGGCAAAATAATTATGTAAGTATGGAAAATTAGCTATTCAAAGAAATGAAATAAATGTGTTAGCTATAGACGCCACAAAAGAAATTGTCAAACAAAGAAATGAAATAAATGTGTGATCACACATTTTGCTCATTTCTTTGACTAGCTAGTTTTCCATGGTTGACATGAATCCCTTTTTTTTTCTATAGTTTTATGAATGAGATCTGAAAAAAGTAAAGTAATATATACGCAATCTTATTTTTAACTGTATAAGATAAAGAAGTTGATATCAACATTAATCCTCATCTTTTATTCAAATAATGAGTTTGATACAGATAATATCAATGTGTTTCCTCCATTAGAACGCGACACAATTAATTCAACACGAAGTCTATTCCACTCTTGGATTAAAATAAACACATGCATAATAATGGCATATATACAGTACTAGTACTTATTTATTATTGACTGTCAAATTAAATGGACAGATATTATACCACCTTTTTTTTTTTCTTTTTTTTTTTTTACTCCAATAATTTACTTTTTTTTTCTATCTTTTTTTTAATCCTCCCTAGGAGCTTCCACCCTTTTTGCTCCCTTGGTGACTCGAACTCACAATCTTCGAATTGGAAATGAGGGGTGCTTACCATCCGAGCAACAGTACTTGAATGCCCCTATAACTTGCATCTTTCATTAACAAAAAGCACTACACAAATACAATATTAATGTACGTACGATACAATATCTCTAACGGGTCATTTGGTAAAGTATATTAGAAATTAAAAAATAATGTATGTACTAGTTTTGTGTATTATTAATATTTTATTTGGTACATTTTTAGCTTACGTATCATTAGTTATGCACTTTATTGTGTATTGACATGTGTATTGCTAATATGAGTTTGGAGTCAAAACGGCAACTTTTTTCGAGTAAATAACTTAAAAGGTCACTCAACTTTGAAAATTTACTTTATAAAGTCATTAAACTTTATTTTGTATCAATAAAATCACTCAACTTAGATCTTTATATCAATAAAAGCACCCAATTAAAGTTATTATTTAAAAAAATTGAAATAACAAAATAAATTATTTTTTATGCCATGTAAATATAAATTCCATAAATAAATAAAATTAAAGAAAACTCATTCAAAAAAAAGTTTATGAATAAACTTAATCCGTGAAATAATATTATAATTTTATTATGTATTTACAATTTAAATGATGTTATTCTTTATGATATTATCCTTGACTTAATGACTGTAACAATCTTTTCATAATACGACAATTTTTTTATACTGGAGGAATTTAACGTTGCAGTTATTAAGCTAATTATGTGTGAGGACAATTTTTACGGGTTTTGGGTAGAAAAACATCCATTCTACTATATTTTTAAATTTTTGAATATATAGTAACACCATAATATAATTTTCACTAATTAAGTTTTTCCTTGAATTTGTTTTTGATGAGTTTTCTTTAATCTTTTTTATTTGTAGAGTTCATATTACATAGCATAAAAACAATTTATTTTGCTATGTTAATTTTTAATAATAAATTTAGTTGAGTAATTTTATTGATATAAAAATCTAAGTTGAATGAGTTTATTGATATAAAAGTCTAAGTTGAGTGATTTTAGTGATACAAAATAAAGTTCAATGATTTTACTAGATAAATATTTTAAAGTTGAGTGATCTTTTGAGATATTAACTCACTTTTTTCCTTCAAAAAACAAAAACGGCACATCAAAAAAAATAAAACTAAAAGGGCAAAATCGCTACTGACAAAGCGATTTTTTTCTGACAAAAATTGACGCCGTTCCGTTAAAAAAATAAAAATCACTGCCTTAGCAACGATTTTCTCAAAAAAAATAATCTTTTTTTCTTTAAAAACGCTGCTAAAGTAAAAATTAAAATAAATCGCTGCATTTGCAGCAATTTTGATCTATTTTTTAATATTTTTTAAAGTTAAATTGTTGTTATAGGTAAAATCAATTATTTATTATAATATAGTTATAATATAAATGCAGTGTATTTACAGATTTATTTTAATTTTTAATTTACAAAATACTAAATTATTTTTTTACTTTTTAACTCACTTGAATGGCAGCGATTAGACTTCAAATTTCTTATTTATTTGATTAAAACGCTAATCGTTGCCAGGGCAGTGATTTATGTAAAAAAAAAATCGCTGCTATATTTTAAAGAGAATATTTATTTATTTTTTTGAGAGGCAGCGATTTTTATTTCTTTTAATAGCGTCAATCTCTTGGTTACAAAAAAAATTGATGTACCGTTTTTATTTTTTGAAGGAAAAAAATTATCCTTTTGACTTCGAATTCTTACTAATATCATGAATTTGTATGTATTAATAATACAAAGGGTTTAATTTTAACATATATATATATAAGATTGATTAATAACATAACTACCCCTCAAATTGATCTCAAGACATTTCTCATTTTCCAAAGCGAAAGAGTGTGAAGAGTATTTCACTAAAAAAACATCTTTTCTAATAGAAGTTAGGCAAAGTATTTTATGTTTAATACACGTAATCAAGCACTGCATAAGTAATAATATTAGTATAATTAATACAAACATTACTAATATATTCTATTCAACATTATTTTTATATATACGCTCTATCAAATGACTTCTAAATTTTTTACTATGTACTTAACATATTGTAGATATCAAAATTTTGTAACTCTATGAGATGAATCCAATTTCAGCTAAGGTTCTTGAAGACTATTTTACCTTAAACCTTTGATAATATAATGCTTATATAAAGGGTAATATATTCTTTAAAAAAGATATCTCGAATATCCCATAAACTTTTGCAATAATTACAAAAAAATAAAGATAAAATCGGACTCTTCTTCACAATCAAATACATCAGTAGATACACAAAGAGATCCAAATAATTCTACATTCAAGAAATACGTGATTAACGTCCTCAAATCACGGAGAAAAATTCAGAGAGAAGAATCAAAGAAAAATATATTTATTCTCATATTATTTATTAATAAAATTATAATTTTTTATATTTTATTTATAATTATAATTTATTTTCTATTACTTTAAAATCGATCGTGAACACCTATATATCTCCTCAAATTAAGTGTTCCAGTACGAACTTATAAACTGTCATCAGCAAAAGGGTATTGCGCTTTATCTCTATATTGCTTTTTAAATGTCACCTGTCATTACCCAATTCATAAGTCACAGACTTTGTGTTTGTGGTTACATGTGGAACCACATGATCTCATCATTAAAACTCCTTGCATTTTAACACACTACTACGATAAAATAAAACATTAAAGATATACAATTTTTTTATGGAAATAACAAAAATTCCATCTATTTATGAATTAGCGATAGATTATACTAAAATTCAATTAGATAGAAGTTATTTAGTGATGAATTAGATAAAAATTAATGATAAAATTCGTAGTTAATTATATATTTTTTAAATAGTGACATATAGAAACTCAAGAAACAAACTCTATTTCTTCTATATTTTTGTATAAAATATTAGGAGTATTTAATTTGTTGCCATAAAAGGTACTTTTGCCGAACCTTTGAACAGTTAGGATTGATTTTTGAAATAGTAGGTGTTATAGTTGGTTGTCGATTGCATGAAGAAGATAATATTTATTTTACGTGGTAATCTTTCTATCAATAGAATAAGATATCAAGATTTGTTTACCCTATTAAAATATGTTTCTAGCCTTAGACAAACATAGTAAGGATTTCATCAGATGGCGGATTTAGAATTTATTTTTTTACGACTAAAATAATTTAAAGATATTTTTATATGCCTGTGGTAAATGTTAGTTGTTTAGCTTCCTTTTCTTTTCAATTATTAATATAGAATTTTATTTGTGCACTCAACAATTGCCCTCTCAAACTAAGTTTTGCATATTTAATATCACCAAGATTCATGGTTAATTTGAAGATTAATCACAATGTATCACACACATCATTTCGAGTATTTATGAAATCAATGTCTACAAGTTTTTTTTTTGTGTGTGTCTCCAAATTACGAGCAAAGGTAACTTGGAGTCATTACTATGTCCTCGTGATCTCCGTCGTGCTTATCTCGATAAATCATTAATACTGATATTAGTTGTTACGCTAAAATAACTAAAAAAATACTTTTAACATGGTGAGATATTATCAATTTTAAACAAATTTTGTGTGATTTTTACAAAATATATTCTTATAACTAATATTTAACTTCCTTTTCTTTTCAGTTACCTATATGAAATTTTATATGCATACTCAACAAATTTGGAACCACATCATCCACCAAAATTATTATAATCGTTTTCTTAATTATTATTTTATTTACAAAAATCATAATCATTTTCTCATTATTCTCTTTTTCTTAATTATTATTTATATAAAAATCATAATCATTTTCTTTTTATTCTCTGCATAATACATATATAGTTGCACAAAGTTAATGGATTCAAGCATACTTTGTCTTGTATGTGGATTCACCCCTGCATGCTCTTATGGCACAACACTTCCACCATCACTCGATAAGTAGAAATATTATTGATTTTCTTGTACTGAGAAAAATAAAAAAAATCCATACAATATAATGTATATTAACACTGGCTTTAGATGTGTGTACTCTGATTGGGCAGAGTAGCACGTCGAGTTATTGTTGATCAGTTTAGGAGATTGAACAAGATGTATGGTGTGAGTTAGTTAGAGTTGTTAGAAAGGTTCTAGAAGCTTCTATAGTTAGTTATGAAAGTGGTTACAATACTATAGTCTATAAATAGATATTGAACTACAATGTAAAGAGTAACTTTCAATGTAACAAAAAATTCACGGATCTGAATACAATGTTCTCTTCTCCTGTCTTCTCTCATGTTCTTCTCTCTGCAATTCTGCATGTTCTCAACCTCCATTAATGGAGTTTTCATGGTATCAGAGCCTTTGATCAAAGACTAGTTCCGCTGTAAATCTTACCACTGGATGCTCAGAGTTCATCCTCGTTCAAAGGTGACTCAAAAGGAAGCATCAAAGGTCAAATTCAGCTACAATCTAGATTCTACAAATGGAAATTAATTCAACTACTGAAGGTACAAGTGCTGGAATTACAACCATGGCATCATTTCCAGTAATCGACCATAATCACCCCCTGTTTCTTCAACACACAGACACTCCAGGTAGCTCTCTGATCTCTCTTCAATTAACTGGATCTGAGAACTATGCACTGTGGAGTAGATCATTTAGGATTGGACTTGTAGGACGTAGCAAGTTAGGATTTGTTGATGGACGATTTCCTAAATCTATGTTCGAACCGGTGTTACATGATCAGTGGGAAAATGTAATGCTGTAGTTTTATCCTGGATAATGAATGATGTTCGACCTGGACTTCTAAGTTCAGTTGTCTATGCATATGATGCTCGAAAGGTATAGCTGGATCTGAGAGAGAGGTTCAATACTGTAAATGGATCTAGGATAGTTCATTTACACAGAGAGATTCACACTCTCACTCAAAGAACAATGACCATTGCTGACTATTTCTCCAAACTAAGAGATCTCTGGGATGAGTATGATGCTCTCATGCCCTGTCCTTCATGTCCTTGTCTAGAATCAAGGAAGTTTGGTGAACACTGTGGGTATCAGAGACTTCTTCAGTTTCTTATGGGTCTGAATGAATCCTATTCACCACCTAGAAGTTAAATCCTCATGATGAGTCCGATTCCTACCTTGAACAAAGCATATGCTCTTCTTATGGATCAAGAGTGTCAGAGAAGTCTAGTGAATTCTAATTCAGTTAACTCAGGACCTAGTGCAATTGAAGGCACAGTCATGTACAGTAATAGGAATTCAAACTCTTGCACAAGTTCAAGTAACTTCAAAGGAGGCAGTTCTGGTGGAGGTTCTGGTAATATCTCAGGTGCAGGTTTTTCTGGTAGTTACAACAACAGTGGTGCAAGTTCATCTGGTAATTACAAGAATAGGAGGCATTTGTTGCAATGTGATCACTGTGGTTGCAGGGGTCACTCTAAGGAACAATGCTACAAAATTGTTGGATATCCAACTGATTTTAAGTCAAAGAGGAAAGGCCAGACTACTGGAGCTTATGCTAATCAGGTTGATACACCTCTTATTATTGAGTCAAGAGCTCCTTCTTCTGCAGTTCAACCTTCTGGAGGATTTATCACGCAGGACCAGTATCAACAAATTCTCCAGCTATTGTCCAAGAATAGAGTTGATAGCACAGTAGAATCTTCAGCCAATGTGGCCTCTGTAGATGCAGGTATACATACTTCTGCTCTATTGTGTTCATATGATGCAAGTGAATGGGTGGTAGACACTGAAGCTACTCATCACATAACCTCAAATCTTGACACATTAGACACTAGTACTGTATCTATTTCGGATGCACACAATAAGGTTTATTTGCCTAATGGTAACACTACTGTTGTTTCTCATATTGGTAGCACATGTCTGTTTTAAAATCAGCTTGTATCCAATATATTATATCTACCTGACTTCAGAGTTAACTTGTTGTCAGTGTCCAAGATCACTAAGGAGCTTAATTGCATGGTAGCATTTTATCCTGACTTCTGTGTGTTTCAGGATCTCTCAAATGGTCAGGTGAAGGGGATTGGTAAGGAACAACATGGACTCTACATACTAAAAGGTGGACCAACTCAAGCTCCAAAGAAGCTGGTGAATAGTAGTAGGAGTCTTACTCAGTCAGCTATTGTACTTGTTCCCTCTGACTCAGTTGATGTATGGCACAAGAGGTTAGGACATGCACCTCTTGACATAATAAAGAGACATGAGTGTCTTAGGTCTTTAGAAGGAAAATATCTCTCTCATTGTACAGTGTGTCTTATTGCTAAGCACACAAAACTTCCATTTCCTTTAAGCTCAACAATGTCTAGTTCTGTTTTTGAATTGTTGCACTGTGATATATGGGGACCCTACAGAGTTCCTACTTATAATGGCAATAGGTTCTTTGTTACAGTTGTGGATGATTTTAGTAGATACACTTGGATTTTTTTGATAAATTCCAAAGCTGACACTATAGTTGTTCTTAAACAATTCCTCACTCAAGTTAATAATGTGTTCTCCACAAGTGTTAAAACTTTGAGAACAGACAATGGCTCTGAGTTTTTATGTCACAACTTTCAGGCTGTCCTAAGTGACCTTGGTATTGTCCACCAATTCTCCTGTGTGTATACTCCTCAACAGAATGGGGTAGTTGAGAGGAAACACAGGACCATTCCTAATATAGCTAGGACCCTCAGATTTCAGGCTACTATCCCCCTCAAGTATTGGGGTCAATGTGTTTCTACTGCTGTCTATATTTTGAACAGACTTCCTTCAAAGTTACTGGGGTTTCAGACTCCCTATGAGAAACTATATATGCATCATCCATCATTGTCTCATCTCAGGGTGTTTGGGTGTTTGTGTTATGTTGCATGTCCTAGAGTATTGGACAAATTCTCATCTAGGGCCATTTATTCTGTGTTTATGGGATACTCTTCAACACAGAAAGGTTACATCTTATTTGATCTTCATGCTCATTCTTTTTTTGTAAGCAGACATGTGATTCTCCATGAACACATATTTCCTTTCAAGCATGCTCAAGAATCCTCTAATCCTATATTTCCAGTTCTGGACATACTGATACCCCATGCTGACACTGTATGTGTCCCACCAGCTGATAGTTTTGTCCCACCAACTGATAGTTTTGTCCATATTGATCCTTGTCCAGTGTCACCACATGTTGCTCCACATGTTCCCACCAGAAAATCTAACAAAACCAGCAAGCCTCCTCTTTGGCTGCAAGATTTTGTTACTCACCCCAAAGGCAATACATGTTCCTATCCTCTTGCTGATCAGCTTACCTATTCCCATCTCTCTCAGTCCTATCAACATGTTCTTCAAGCTTACTCAGCTTTGTGTGAGCCTGTGTCTTTTCAATAGGCTGCTGCTGATCCTGCTTGGGTCAAGGCAATGCAGTTGGAGATTGATGCATTAGAAAGTAATCAAACATGGAGTATTATGGATTTACCACCTGGTAAGAAGCCTATTGGATGTAGGTGGATTTACAAAATCAAATACTTATCATCCGGTGTTGTGGAAAGGTTTAAAGCTCGGTTGGTTGCACAGGGGTTTAGTCAGAAGGAAGGTCTTGACTATGGTGAGACTTTCAGTCCTGTTGCTAAGATGGTGACTGTTAGATCTACTGTGGCTCTTGCTGCATCTAGAGGTTGGTATATCTATCAAATGGATGTTCATAATGCTTTCCTTAATGGTGATCTTCTTGAGGAGGTCTATATGGTTATTCCTAGTGGGTTTGCTAGACAGGGGGAGACTCACAAGGTCTGCAAATTACATAAGTCCTTATATGGACTTAAGCAGGCACCAAGACAATGGAATATGAAGCTAACAGAAGCCTTGATAGATATGGGTTTCAAGCAGAGTCATTATGACTATTCATTATATACTAAGCACACTAACAATGATATTGTTGTGGTGTTGGTTTATGTAGATGATCTACTTATAACTGGAAACAATCAACAGCTTTTATGTAACACTAGACTGGATATTCAGAAAAAATTCAAAATGAAAGACTTGGGAGAGCTAAAGTTCTTTTTGGGCATTGAGTTCTCAAGGTCCAACAAAGGCATACTCATGTCACAAAGAAAGTATGCATTAGAATTGATATCTGAGTCTGGTCTAGGGGGAGCAAAACCAGCCTGTACACAGATGAATCAAAAGCTCACATCAGTTCAATATGATGAGCATATTAATGAAGGGATAGCTGAAAGAGACAGCATACTAACTGACACTACAAAATATCAAAGACTGGTAGGAAGGCTCTTATATCTCACTACGACAAGACCATATATTTCTTTCTCAGTACAAGTCTTGAGCCAATTCATGCATTGTCCTAAACAGTCACATATGAATGCAGCTCTTAGAATAGTTAGATACATCAAAGAAGCACCTGGATTAGGCTTGTTAATGCCTGCATGAGACACTTCTAAACTCACAGCTTACTGTGACTCTGACTGGGGAGCGTGTATGGAAACTAGAAAATCAGTTACAGGGTATTTAGTGAAGTTTGGAGAAGGATTAATATCATGGAAGTCTATGAAGCAAGGGATTGTGTCAAGAAGCTCTGTTGAAGCTGAGTTCAGAAGCATGGCAGCATGTACAGCTGAGATAACTTAGTTGATAGGATTATACAAAGAGTTGGGGGTCAAGATAACAACACCAGTAAATATGATTTGTGATAGCAAGGCAGCTATCCAGATTGCAGCTAACCCCATCTTTCATGAAAGAACAAAACATATTGACATTGATTGTCATTTTGTTCGAGAAAGAATTTGCCAAGGCATGCTGAAAACTCAACACATAAACACTAAAGACCAACTAGCTGATCTACTAACTAAAAGTCTGAGCAAGATACAACACACCAGTTTGTTGAGCAAATTTGGAATGAAGAATGTGTTTCAACCATAAAGCTTGAGGGGGAGTGTTGATCAGTTTAGGAGATTGAACAAGTTGTATGGTGTGAGTTAGTTAGAGTTGTTAGAAAGGTTCTAGAAGCTTCTATAGTTAGTTATGAAAGTGGTTACAATACTATAGTCTATAAATAGATATTGAACTACAATGTAAAGAGAAACTTTCAATGTAACAAAAAATTCACGGATCTGAATACAATGCTCTCTTCTCCTCTCTTCTCTCTGCAATTCTGCATGTTCTCAACCTCCATTAATGGAGTTTTCAGTTATTAAATACATGAACTATTTGTAATTATTTTTTTAAGTGATCTAATTGTGTAAATCTTACGGTATGTATTGTAATTTACTGAGCAGCTGAAGATAACAAGTCCTCGTCATAATAAAGTTGCATGTAATTAGGCTAATCACTTGTAATCTATTGTACTTAATGTTATGATGATATATTTTCTTAGTGATAATCTGGGACCAGTTATAGATTTTCTTCTTTCCAGTTCATATCCTCCCTTCATTAATTTAGCCAATTAATTGATACAAAATAATTAATTAATGGATACAAGATTCACTAGAGTTAATGGGAACAAAAATCTCTACATCGTAATTTAATTATGGAATTTTAAGTGGATTCTTTATGCTTCCTTGATAATTCTCCGAGTTAGCTTTTGAGCATGAATAAATCCAAAAATCCATATCTTAACATGATGTAATTAGAGTCACACTAATTTATGTTGTTTACCCTTCAGTTGATAGATCTAGGCGTGCGTACTACAGGTCTATAGAAAATGCATGGTTTTTGACATGGGAAAGTGGACTCTTTATGTGATCTTGATCAATCTTCAACTACCGAAATAAAATTCTAGAATTGAATCATGTCCAAAATTCATTTCTTAACCCAATTCAATAGCTGCATAAGGAATAAAAAGAGAAACAATATTGCTGCGTTATAATAACTTACTAAGTAATAATTTGAACCGTCACTATACAACAAATTTTAACTACCACTTAGTACTTGAGAATTAATTAAAGTGATATATAGTACATATATATATATACTTTGAAAGACTTTTTAATTTGATTGGAGTTGCCATCAGTTGCTGTTGGAGAAACCACTAGTGTTAAAATTAAGTGCACTTCCATTATATGAGTGTGTACAATCATATAAGAATTTTATTGTATTCTACTTGCAGTTTGGAGAAACTTTTTCATTAACAAAGTATATTTAATGTAATATGAATCATTTCCTATTTAAGAATCACATAACAGTTCTTAATTTGACATTTGGAAAGTTACTTTTTATCAGATAGATTAAAGAACATAATTTTGTAAGATTGGCTAACACTAAGAATCACATAAAAAAAATGTTCATCAACATCTGGAAAGTTTAAGTTGCTTTTATTTAGAAAATTATTAGTTCAATAATTATAGAATGTACTAAATTTGGTAAAGTTGGACGGCACAATAATATCACTTCATTCCTACCTAAATGATACTACAAAATATGGACACAACATAAAGTTGTAATTTGTGAAATATTTTCAGATTACATTTTACGTAGTGTCCAAGTTCTAATGTTAATAGCTCCTTCAAACTTTCAAGAATTCAAGTATATTCAACTAGTTATGAGAATAAAAGTTGATTTTTATAAAATAGGAAATCATTGCTAGTAGTAACGCCTTGTCACGAGTTTATTAGCTTTGATAAGAGAGATAAAACTCGGAAGCAAGATATAGTAGTAGTAACTTGTTACTATTAGGAGTAGCTGATTTGGTCTATACTAAGAAACATATAAACTGAAATGGTGAAGTTGACGTCATCGGTTCTATGGTGTAGTGGTTAGCACTCTGGACTTTGAATCCAGCGACCTGGGTTCGACTCCCGGTAGGACCTTTTTTTTTTTTTTTCCACTATCAATTTTTGGTTAGTTTTAATAGCAACACTATACACTGAGGGTGTGTTTGGTATGGAGGAAATGTTTTCTCGCAAAACAAGTGAGTTTCTTATTTATTATCTAATGTTTGTTAGCTAAGCAAAAAATATCATCTCAAAGGTATGATATGTTATCTAGCAAAACACTATGGAGGTGAGATATGGTGGGGAATGAGAGCTCGGGGTGTCCATAATTAGGATTGTCACCGGGAGGGGGAGGGGGAGGAGTGAGAGCTCTGGGTGTCTGTAACTAGGATTGTCATGGGGAGGGGGAGGGTATGTTGGATGGGCGATGAAGAGATAATGAACTAGCAATGACAGTTATGTAACTTGTTTTACTACTTTGATTAAGAAGTTATTTTTCTCAATTTTAAGAAACTTGTTTTTCTAGATAACGGAGAATTGTAAAATATTTTCCTCCATACCAAGTACCAACACACCCTGAAAGCCAGATCCTTGTACAGGCCCAACCCATTTCACAAAATTATAAGCCCAACAAATACAATAACTAAAAAGATCCAATAAAAATTTGGGCCACAAAGAAGGCAACATTTGTGGGACATGGCCGAATTCACAAAAACTAGCAATTTATTGAAGTTTAACCATCTCTAAATTATCTGATATTCAATTTGGGCCAGAAAGAAGTCAATCTTGTTCGTTTTAACAACTAATATAACATATCATTTTTCTCCACTAAAATATGGTATAACTAAGGATAAACAGATCCCAATTCGAGTTAAGGTGAAAGTAGTATTTTCATTTCGAGTAACAAATTTTTTATATTCGACATCTTATTTAAAAGCACTTAATTTAAAGGATCGTTAAACCTTTTTGTAAGCTTATATGATAAAGAACAACCTTTCTCCTTTCCCTTTCTTCTTTCTCTTATAAGCTAGAGAGAGTGTAAGAATGTATTTCGCACGATACTAGTATTGTAATGCAGAAGTGAGATTTTACCTTCTTTCATGCTGTCTTTGGCATATCTATTGAAGCCCCTTGTGGGAATCTTTAATTAGAAAGAACTTTCCAATACGTTGGCTATTCATGTTTGGCCAGCAGCTCCACACAGTTGAAAGATTTTTTTTTTTGTTTCCACGGGAAAAAACTTATGTATACACCAAACTAATGCAATTTATATTATTATGTGATTTAATGAAGTAAAATATTTGTTAATTAATTAAGTAAAATAAACTATAAATTTAAACACATGGCATGCATGTATTGGATTGATGTATACACCCCGAATCAAAATTAGATTGTTAATAGATAATGATTGTTCTAGAGTAATATAGATCAGCCAATTATATTATTCATAATTCGGACAGAACAAATTATGGAATCAAGATTAGACTGCTGCTTACGAGAGAAAAAATTATAATTAGAAAGAACATAATAAAGTAAATCTCATATGTAAAACTAGATTTTTTAGTAGTGTATTCTTTTTTATTTGTCAAAGATTATTGATATTTATGTTGATGGAAAATATATACTTACAAATGCTTTATGAAATTAGTCAAGATGCGTATGACATAACTCTGGATATCGAGATTAGTTTACAATAAACGGATGCTAGCTTGCTAGTGATAGCTTTGCTATTCATGAAGACCCCACGTTCCATTACTCATGGATGGCATCGTGTTGGAAATAATTGGATATCTTGTGTTTTTCTTCTGGAATAACCTAAGCATCGATATAGTTTGTTTGTTGTAATAATGATAATAGAGCTAACGGCCTTCAACTTTGCCGGAACACTGAATTTGGAATAATATGTGGGCTTGCTTTTGCTTTAGGTTTTAGTTCAAACTTTGTTTCAACTCTATTTCATTTTATTGACACCTTTTTTTTTTTCTAAATTAAAATTCTAATAATATTACTTTGACGTTAGTGAAACTATTTCGTTCTTTCAAGTATTACTTTCTTCGTCTCAATTTATTTAACACTATTTGATCAAATAAAGAAAATTTTGTTATGTTATCAAATTGTTCTTATTAACATCTCTTTAGTACTTACTTTTAGTTGACTTTTCTTCACAATAAAGTGTTAAGTGTGATTAAATAAGAATAATACCACTAATGTGACTTTAAAAAAATGTGACATCCTCATTTAGACAATTAAAAAAAAATGTTACATAAATTATGACGGAAAATAATAACGGTTATGATACATTAAAAATACTTTGACTTGGAAAATATTACTTGTGACACTAAAAATAAGGTTCTCTTTTAAAGAAAGTATAGTTTCTTATTTAAAGAATCACTCCATTTGCATTTAATATAATTTTTTATTGTTAGATGTTATAAAAAAAAATTTACTTTAATTATTAATTTGACTAAACAATCAGTGTGATACGACATTTTTTGTTACATTGACCTGTTTCTTTTTACCCGCTATTTATAAGCCGCGTAAGTCACATTAAAAGAGTTAAAGAAAGAAAAAAGGCAGAGTTTCAAATTCCCATATTTTGTTTGTTGTCCCTCTTCCTCCTCCTTCAATCATTTCAATTCCAACTCACACACTCCTCTTCCAGCTAATAATAAACAACTTCATCTATACTTATCAAAATTCACTGCTTCCAACCAACAAACGCCGTTCGCCGTCGCCGTCTCCGCCGCCGGGATCTGGCGCAATGGCTCCGCGTGGCTGACTTGTTCTACGCGTCGTCAGTTGAAGTAATACTAATAAAAAGTTGAGAGAGAAGAGAAGGAAGTCGCCTTTTTTTCGTTTCCTTTCTCTTTCGTTTTCATTGACCTTTTCCTTATTCAACTTGTACTACTAAATATTGTATCCTTTGCTTTATTTTAATTGATTGAGAGAGAAGAAAGGGATAAGAAAAAAAAGAGAGATGTATGGAGTGGCTCCGCCCAAAAGTTCAGATTCTGGTGGTGGTGCAACCAATCAGGCCGCCTTTATACGGACTTATCAGGCCTGGAAGGGAAGTAATGTAAGTGATTGACCTTTTTCCTCTACTCTTCTATTTTGAGACTATATGTAGGTTTAAAAATGAGTATTACTGGGATCTCAGATTTTCTTATGGAACTTCATACTTTTGTTTACCAGGAGTCTTACCGATATGATTCTGTTTTTCAAATGTTTGATTAATTTGTGATTATTCCTTTATTATTTTGTCTGTTACCTGTTTGAGATCGTTGAATAGCCACTATTGATTTGAATCCCTCCGTTTTTCCTGAACTTAGTGGATTGTTTAAGCTTTTGCCTGCTGCATTTAGCTTTAAATACCTGATACTTTTGGAATTATTTCGTAATATGCTGTAAATGTTAGATTTAGAATGATGGGGAAGGCAGACAGATAGTTACTGTTTGGACCTCTGATTGTCGTCCTTTTGAAACGACTAAAGAGCATTGGTTCTATGGCTTCTAAGCTTCACTTCTCCAAGTGGTGATCACATTATATCTTCCATTGAGTCATAGCCACAAATTTGAACTCTTTCCCCTTTAAATTTTCTTTTAGGGTGTGATGGCATGGAGCGGAGTTTAGTGGATGCATTGTCATTTGGTTCAAAGATAAGATTATTCAAGTTAATTAAAATGAAAATATGATAAAAGATATGAAAATGCAACTACTTTTGCTCTCAGAATAGCTGTTGCTGTGATAGTAGGCAGATTCCTGCAGTTTATAGGGTTTAGTGTTCAATGGACTCTGAAGTGCAGGAAATATTTGGTGGTAAATATTTCAGGTTCCAAGGTAGGCAAGGGTTTTGTAGTTGATGCAAAGTAGGAGAAGTCTCTCTGAAGGAAACAAAAGTAGCAATAATTGCGTTGATATTCCTAAGTCTTCTCTTACAAGTACCTACTCTAATTCGATGAGAGCTTAACTGCTGTAAAATTGACTCTAATAAAAGAATACACATTAAAGAGGCATTTGTAGACTCCAAATCCGAACATTTCCTATTCATATGATATACTTGAACAAATTAAGTTGACATTACCATACTTAACCAAAAAAGATAGTGAATATAGCAATTTCACAATTTTTCTGTAAAATACGGCAAATCAGGTAAATACCAAATACCTTTTTGAGGGTACCTCAGAGGGAAGGATAGAAAGTAAATAAAAGAAACAAATAAGGTGAGCAGAAATCAATACACTAATTAAAGCTCTACAAAACTTTGAGATGCCTCAAAATTCTAGTTGGCGCTAAAATTAAGCAACTACATGTACTGTTGACAAGCTATTCAAATTAGATGTATTATTGCTATACTTTGACATTTCTTTGCAATAACTAAGCTTCTTAAGGCACATATGTCGTGATTGTGCATACTTTTTTCTTGACATTAGTGCTTCTTGATTATGCAGAAATTTATTCTACAAGGAAGGTTCATCTTTGGACCTGATGTCAGGTCAGTCTTTATGACTATCTTCCTAATCGTCGCCCCAGTTGCTGTTTTTTGTGTCTTTGTTGCGAGGAAATTGGTGGATGATTTTGCTGGTGACTGGGGGTGGTCAATCATGGTTGTAGCTGTTGTTTTCTCAGTATATGTAAGTGTGTATATTTTTGCGTCCACTGACAACATGATTTGGATTTTGCTTGTGTTTAATTTCCCGATTAGAAATTATATATGATTTCTTCTATAATAAGTGAATTTATTGGATTGGTTTGATAATAGTCTCTGTTTTTTTTACTCTGTGCCATTGATTCCACTATTAGTAGTGAGGCATAATGGAGCAATTTCTTTATATTTATAGAGATAGGGGACACAATTCATATGGTTATAGTAAGTCTTGCTAGGGCTGCTTTATGAAATATCTAACCTGATAGTTGGATGGTTGTGTGTCCTACTCAATACCATGATGCTAGTTCATTCTAAAAAGTAAAAACTTGACTACTTCCCCTAATAGTTTGACTACCTGTTCCTTGGTCAATGTTATTTATTTGCTCGGGCTATTTCTTTTTCCTGGTCACATGATAGTAATTCAATATTGGCATTGGATGATGAAGTGAGTAGTTGGAACCGATAGGTGATGAACATCTTTATTTTGCACCAGTAGCTGGAGCAGACGTGGTTATATATGGCAGAAAACTTTTGTGATTGTGATGATTTAAGAATTCTGATTTTGATTGTAATGGATGTCGGCATTTATATCTTTGTACCTCAGACACATTTTAAAGTAAGAGCACTATCTGAAGAGGTGAAGACATTGCCAAGGTCTTGGCTCTTTTGATATGCCCGTAAAAAAGTGTTGGATCGATGATTACGTCAAACGCGTCTACTCAAAACAAGGGGTTGGATATATCTTGTCCAGACAGTGCAGATTACATTTTGAAGATATGTTGGGTTTGAAATATTTAGTTCATGTTCTTCCAATTTTTGTGGTTGCACAAACCGAACCATTGCCCTTAACAGATATGGATGTTGTTTTCGAAAGAGTGTTTACTAGACTCTATTGCTATTGTTGATCAACAATTGAAATCTACTGAGCAAAAAGGGAATCGTGTATTAAACAAAGTGAAAGTCCTCTTACAAAGAGCATGATGGATCTAGCATTGTCTCAGTGTAATTAGAAGCTAGGGAGGAGAGAGCCAATAGTTTAAAGCTCTATATGGTAAACAAGGTTTATGCTTTGCCAAGCTAGGAAGGGAATAGGCACGTATGTTTCTGAAGGTAGAGCACTGGTGAGATCCTTGTGCAAGTCCATATAAAAGCTGCTGATAAGTTGGGAGAATCAAGCTAGTCTGCTATTGCAACGGAGATCATAATGACGAAGTTTGAAAAAATGGTGAAGATTGTATAGTGGCATCGTTGGGAGTAATGTATCACTGCTACTTTCTGATGACAAAAAATAAGATATATAAATCTCTACTTATCTGGGGGTCAGTGCTCTCCAGCTAAAGTTAGCTTTGAAGGTCTTCAGAGATGGCCATTGTGTGAAGCCCGAGCAATGAGAGTCTGATTGAGAAGTCCTGTTCTCTGGTGAACTTGCTGGAGTTGAAAAAAATCCTTATCTTCTTTAGTTTTAGAAGCAGAACATATCAATTGCCAACAGTTTTAGAAGTTTGTACTTCATTCTCAAAGAATGACGAATGCTTGACAGTTAACTTGGGTGAATGGTGTTTGGAAGAGATTGAACTAATTCCATGAGGAACCTAGGGAATCTAGAGGAGAAGAATTACTGTTAAATATTCACTTTATTGGTCTAGAATGACCTTTTCTTCTTGAGAAATAACTGAAATGACAGAATTATTTACCATAAATGAATTTCCCTTTTTTTATTTTACAGATATCGATATTTTAAAATCCACATTTTTAACTGGACACATAAAAAGTTTATGCCCAAAAATTGAGATAATATTATGTACCTTATATGTGGTTCAATTTTAGGTAGCAGAAATTTACTAGATTTCATTGCGCTTTCTCCGTGTGCAGAATTGCAATAATTGAAATTTTCTCACCTTGATCTTTTACTGTGTTGGCCATACCTTAGTGATTTGGTGATACTGGCTTTTTATTAGCTTTCTAGAAGGAGTGCATTAAACTTCTGTAAAAGCATTACTCCTTGCATCTCATCTAGTTTTTGCATTAGTCAGTTCATCTTGGAAAATTTGAAGTTGCTTGAATATTATCTGCCGTACAAGGGAGTGAAACTAGGTTCGTGCAGTCTTATGTTTACTTTTTTTATATCACATAAGGTGGACCTTTGTTTTCCCTGAGTACACCATGTAGCAGATAACCTTCTGAATTCTTAGTAGGAAAAAGTTCGTAATGTTTCAGGCTGATGTTTTCAAATAAATGAACTATTTAATGGGTAGTTTTTACTGTATCTTTTACTTTACCGCTACAAAATTGTGTAGATTTATGAATAAAAACATATAATAATCATCAATTTTCTTTACATAGGTCATAGTGCTTCTTCTACTGACTTCCGGAAGAGATCCCGGTATAGTTCCTCGCAACCTTCATCCTCCAGAACCAGAAAACTTTGAAGGGAGTGCTCAAGCAGGACCTGGTCAAACTCCTCAATTACGTTTACCCCGCATCAAGGATGTGACTGTCAATGGAATTACTGTGAAAACCAAATATTGTGACACCTGCATGTTGTACAGGCCTCCACGTTGTTCACACTGTTCAATTTGTAACAACTGTGTGGAACGTTTCGACCATCACTGCCCCTGGGTCGGACAATGCATTGGATTGGTGAGTATCTCGTTCTAATTACAAGCATCTTCTTTTGCCTGTAGAAGTTGTCAAAAAAGAAATGCTTTTTCACTTAGCTCTTGATCTTACAATGCATTCATGGCATTTCCCTTTAATAATCATCCTAATCTATGGTAATTTGTATCATACGGTGGTGGTCATTGATTTATTTATTTTTCCATTTTAGTTCTGAATTCGTTTGCAGTATGAAGATACATTGCACGTTTCTTTTTTTCCTGTAGTTCCTCTTTTCTAGTTATTAAACTTCTCAGACTGTGGCGTAATCTGCGCTTTTGCATGCACATCTAAGCTCGTCTTTATGAAAAAACCTCTAATGCATAGCTAGGCAATCACTTGCCTTTCTCAAAAGACACTTTCTGCCATTTATATTTTGTTTTTCTTTCTCCTGAATCCATAGAACTTCACCCTAAAAACATATTCCTGGATAATAAGTTACTTCCTCTCTATGTAATTAGGTTAGAACAACGCATGAAGGAGCTGCAGTTTGTCCATTTACATTTTCTTCCATAAACTCTTCAGGCTAAGGGTTTGTAGCTGATATTGCCACTCTTGCAGTGGTATGTTTTGACCAAGTATTAACAACAAAGCAGATTTGATATTTTTCTTTGCACTGAGAATCTTTGTAACAAAACGGGTGTCCTCTTTTTATTTCATTAATATGTTTAACGAAGTCTTTTGAGACAGAACTTTTCTGATTGTGATGATTGATATATTTCCCCTCTATCTTAACCCATTTAAAGAATCTTGCTCTTGAAGCTGTGATTTTGGTAATAGGGTTGAGACATGTATTAGACTTTGGGTTTTATAGTTTTACTGGCAGACATTATGCTGGTCACACAGCAAAGGCTTACTTCCATAATGTCTGAGCATTCAGAGAAGTTTTTGTAATGTTAGTGCTGTAGCTTTCTTACTCTAACCATGTTATGTTTGTTGGTGCAGAGGAATTACCGTTTCTTCTTCATGTTTGTCTTCTCAACAACCCTCCTTTGCTTATACGTGCATGGCTTTTGCTGGGTGTATATTAAAAGGATCATGGATGGTGAACAGACGTCAATCTGGAAGGCAATGGCCAAGACTCCTGCTTCTATTGTGCTAATCATTTATACATTTATATCAGTTTGGTTTGTTGGTGGATTGACCGTCTTCCATCTATATCTTATTGGCACAAATCAGGTAGTGTTAGGTTCTTTAAATTTAATCCCCTTCATTTTCGTATTGTAAGAGTCAAACTTAACCTCATGTTCTAGTTCTTTATCATCTCGATGGCTTCCAATTTTGGGGATTGGAGTACAACCTATTTTGACATTTGCATCTTTTGTGTGGTTGCAGTCAACATATGAGAATTTCAGATATCGGTATGATCGGAGGGTCAACCCTTTTAACAAAGGTGTACTTCACAACTTCTTAGAGATATTCTGCACTAGTATACCTCCTTCCAAGAATAACTTCAGAGCCAAAGTGGCGAGAGAACCTGGAATACCACCGCGTGAAGTTGGAGGTGGTTTTGTTAGTCCAAACATGGAGAAAACAATGAGTGATTTAGAAAGGGGAAGGAAGCCTTCTTGGCATGAAGAAAGGAGAGGAGCAAATGAATTTGAAGGACAGACTAGAAATGATAATCAGTTAGATAAGGACGAAGAGCTATCAGTTATATCCGCAGAGCTAAATGGTGCCACATTGCCAGATGGGCGTAGTATACTACATCCAAGGCGGTCTAGTTGGGGAAGAAGAAGTGGAACCTTGGAAATACCACCAGATGTAGTTGCTATGGCATCTGAAATTGGAGACTCAAATAGGATAACGGTCAGTAATGGCGATTTCTCAACCGAAAACCAGCAATAGTGATTGACCTTGGTGTTGTTTAAGCTATTGTAAGAGAACTGACAATTGTAAAGATCATTAGCCAGAGTTTATGGGTGGGATCAACCCTTCTGACTTTATCTTCCAGGCTTCTTTGTGTGTATATTATTTCTTTTCTTTTCTTGTGTGAATTCTTTGCAATAGGCTCAATGTTAATTACTGGCAACACCTAACAGCTTAAAGACAAAAATGAAGAAAATTCATCCAGTCTGACGTAATTTAGGTATATATCAATGGCCTTTCTCGTGAAGGGAAGGAAGTGAGTAAAATAAAAATGAGCATTTAGTAATTTATAACACCACCACATGAACTGTATTGTGCAACAAGAAAATTTTACTACAAATTTCTTTCTTCACTGCATGCTCTGAACCCGTTTCATTATGAGCATGCTCATCTCCATGTATCGTTGCGCACAGTGACTTAAGCAATTATATTCACTGGAGCTGAACTTGCTTCCAGGAGTACCAGTCACGCATTTGTCCCAGCAGGAACTTGTAAGCTTTGCAACTACTTCATTGACCATGGCTCTTTCCTTCTCTTGCTGCATAAAAGGAATAAATCAGGTGCAAATATTAGAAAACTGTACGCACAGGGAAAAACAGACACCAACATTCAAGCCGAAAACTGGCATATTGTCAAAATTATATACAAGTTGGGGCAACTAAATCAAATCAAGCGGTCAAGTCATGCACTGTCTTCTTCCAACACAACTAAGAACCTAATATTTGCTTGACATCTCAAAACACTGCAGATAAGTCAGCATGGAACTTTGACATTGGCAAATATATAACAGTAAAAACGATAAGACGTGGAAAGACCAGAGACAGATTAAAGAAAAACCTTAGAATAAGTATTGTTGGAATAACAGATGGGTTTATTTTTCAAAATGCAAATTGACAAGAGTATAACATCTAGCAGAGGCAGCAAGTTACTCAAACAAATAATAATGAGAGAAGATCACCTAAAATGTCCTATGTACACCTTTATATGCATCGGGGTCAATAGAAATGACAGGTGCTGAAAGAAGTGAGATAGGCTAAAATCACATAAAGAAATTTGTCGAAAAACATGTATACAATCTCTCGGAATCATAACACACAGAAGTGAAAGATCCATAACAATGGATGCCAAGCCTAGGCGTGAACTGATTTTTTTTAGCTCAATTAGAACAGGATTTAATGCCTAGCCCAGTAGTGCTACACTTAAATTAGTCTCCACTGTTGGTAAGGAGTCTTTTCTTCTGAGAACATTGCAAGTAGTCTTTGTTGTCTCTGTTGAGTAATATCAACATCCTGCCTATGGCAAGGCCCACAAGGGGCTGGGTGGCTCGGGTCGGAGTCATGATCGAACATGACGCTTGCTTGGTGGCCTTAGTTAAGAAATAAAATTGCGCCTTTGCTATCAACTATAGCTTTTGACATAATGGTAAGCGTTTGATCCTAACAGTCTCTTTAAAGATATGTAGTCTGGTGTAAGAATCAGTACTATAAGTTTAGGGAACCTCTAGTTTTGGACAATTTTTAATTTGCCTTAAAATACAAATTACTTGGTACTGAATAAACACACTTGAACATAGTATAAGTGGATATAGATGATTCAGATAATCAGCCCCAAATATTTTTTGATTGAGTAGTTGATTGACTAATATTGATTAGATTATATAAGAAAAATCAGCAATAAGATGTTCTTATCTGCTGTTGCACTAAAAGAGCTGCCAGTCGCAAAGGACAAGTTCGCATAGTAAAAGCTAAATCATACATCGATACTACTAACTCATACACACACGGACATACTGCATATGGTTCTCAAGCTGATTTCATTTGATTTACCAAGGCCAAACACAGGGGCGAATGGAGTGTTCAAGCACTAGTTCATCTGAACCCAATACTTCTGACGTAAAGTATAATTTTTGGGGTAAAAAGCGACTAAAATTGTAACAAATAGTATGTCTGAACCCATAATTTTAAAAATATAATAAGTTTGAACACATTAAATTTAAATCCTGGATACGCCTCTGGTCAAACAAACAATGGGGATCAAAATGACAGACCTAAAGGAGTTCACCGCACCTCATAAAATCTACTATACTAGTACTGTTCTTCTCATTTCGTCACTAGTGTATGTGTCCTAGATACAGATTTCACAGCTTGAGAACTATTCGTGAAGAGTGCTAGAGAATCATCACATATTGAATATGCATATATCTTTCAAAATTATACCAACTACAGCCAAGATTAAGCCAAAAAAAATTAAAAATCAAATCAATAATTTCCCTATCCAATAAGTCATTCATATAATATCCACAAGCGGATCTTAGTAGCTCAATTGGTACTACCTAAACTTTCACCTTATTGGCGAGGGTTCGATTCCTTACCTTCTGGTCCTCTCCACTATTTTTTCTTTAAAAAAAAAAAATATCCCCAAAAAAAACATAAACTGAAAAGAATGAATCCTTCTAAATCCAGAGCAGCATCAAAGTATATATCCAGAGACATAATGCTCAAATAAAATTTTTCAAATTATATCAATTTACAGAGAAGAAGCAAAACAGAGATCCTAAATACACATCAAATAAAATTATACATGATATAAAAGCTTACATTGAGAAGCTGCTGCAATTCAGGAGACGACTTAAAGGCTGAAGGATCCATGCAACTTTTGGGGAACAAATGCTACCTTCTGGTTTCCGTGAAAATGGTTAAGATTTCTGGGCTTACCAGTTAAAACCCTATGCAAAACCCTAACAAAAAGTCGATCGAAGCCGACGGGTCGTATGAAATGGGCTAATCGTATACTACAACACCGAGAGGCCCGTTTTCTGTACCAAATTGAGATTATTAGCCCAATCGTTTTATTGTGTAACGCATAAGCCTATTAAGGATTCATGATGAGGCTAATTTATGCAAATGTCTCTTTTTAGGTCACTATTTAAATTTTGTCTCTGTTTTAACTTGTACAAATATAACACTCATAAACTTACTCCTCTAGATAATGTTAGATTTAGATCAAATATTTGCTTAATTTTGTAGATAAAAGTTTGACGATTTAAAATTGCAATTAAATATTATCACATAAGACTTTTTAATTTGCTCAAATTAAAGCAATGTTCAAATCGTGAAAAAACAAAGTATGTCATTTACAAAACAATAAATCCCAAAAAAATATATAATAGCCAACAAAAATTTCACTTCACAATACAGTCAAATCTCGTTATAATGATAATGTTTATTTGAAAATTTCATGATTGCTATAGTGAAATAGTGTTATACGTGTGTATTGTCATTTGCCGTTTAGATCTCGTTTAGCTATTATAAACAAAAGTACACAAAAAATTAATTTAATCATTAATTTGTGTATCAAGAAGAAAAAATGTATTTGTTAACCAATTTAACAAAAAACTAGAAAGAGTATGAATGTAAAGTTGGTGCACCAGTAACCTTTTCTTGTGAAATTATAATCACAATTAATAACACAATTTAAATATATTACTATCATTAAGGAATATGAAAATTATTTTCGAGAGACCCTCCACTCAAAAGTTAAATCCTATAGATTAACTGGATTCATGAAATGAGGAGTAGAAGAGAGAGCTGACTTTTTATCTTTTTTTTGATGAGCACGCAGGCAGCTCTTTTAGTAAAGTTAGTAAATGTATTATAAGCAACATCTTCTCAACGAAGCAAAGCACCTATATAACCAAATCAGTAGTCAAATTCCCCTTTCTTAATTAGGATCTTTGCTTCTTCTTTTTTTTTCTCAAAGCTAAAAAAGCATATAGCTTTTTTCTTACTTTCTTTTAATATTTTACTTTAGAGCCAAAAGATTTTCAAAAAAACAACTATGGCCCCAAAAGAAATGCCACTTATTCACTGTACCAGATTTCACTCACTAATTCCTTTAATTAATCAATAATTAATGTATGGGGCTTGCTTAATTAATTAAGGAAAAGAAATGATTAGTACTGAGGCAATTATAACAAAGAAGAAGAAGATGTGGAGCGATTAGCTTTTTAAGTCAGAATTCCAATATATACCAAAGTGAAAGACTATGCATCTATTAGTTCAATCAAAAAGTTAAATAATTTGATATGAGGTCATTTTTAATTCGAAAGAAAAAGGCGGGAGGACAAAGATTTTTCTCATGTTGCAAAGCTACTCTCTCAGTTATTTTTAAAAAAATTAAAGACTATTTATCTGAGTTCACACTAAATATAAGTTAGTTAATTTAACGACTTTTGTATTATGATAAAACCATATAAATTGAAACAAAGAAAGTTACTTTTTTTCTTCTTCTTCTTTGTAAATATTGAGTTTGATTAATAGAAGCTAGAAATGTATATTACCTACATATTTCAAAACAGAATTTGGTCTCTTATTAAGTAGCTATTTGAAAACTTTACTTTAAACACATTCACTTTCATGTTTTATCATAGTGTATATGTGTCCTTATGTTTATTTTTCCTTGTATAATCTTCAGTCACTATTACTTTTTATAGAAAAATAAAGAAACATTTGTAAGCGTGAATATAGAGATAGGAGGTTAGACATGCACTATTAATGGTTTACTTTACTGCTTTATATTACTTTATAAGTTTGAGACAAAATAATGCATTTGCTTACATATTGGATTATGACTCAATTGTATCGAAAATGCAGTCACAATAAAGTAAACCATGGCATGTTCTTTAAAGCAAAAATCTAAACTTAAAATAAAAATAAAAATTGTCATATGCATTTACGTATGAATTTGAATTATAATATATCAATAGTGAAAAAACTATACAATCATTACTACAAATTTGACTTATTCAAAATAATATAAATTGGGAGTGTCATGTGGCATTTTTACATTTGTTTGAGATTATATTAATACTTCACGCGCTTATGTTTCGTGACAACACGGCTTATATGAAAATGAATCAAAAGAATGTATTTATAGTGAATTTAGATGATTCCGTGAATAATAGAACTTTTACAAACTTTAATATCTATTTTCTTAAAAAAAGGTCTTAATTTAAGGAATGCTTTATGTTTTTTCTCTATATAAAACTATGCATACATATAAGTAAGTTTATAGGAAGTTTGGGTGGATGGGACATTATACTATTATAGATATTTATTTATTTATTTTAGTGAATATAGGTACTAATAAATACCAACTTTACTGCTTAAATACACGAGGGCGTGCAACTTTAATTTACCGGGCTCGTGCATCTCTTTTTCTTATTATATTACTACAGTATTAATTTAATTTATATGTTGGATAATTTTTTTATTTTATTTTTTATATGTTGGATAATTAGTAGTCAATTCAAGGGCAAAATGTCAAATGAAAGAGCATTTCGTTTATGGCCCTTTAATATTTTCACATGCTTTTGAAATATAAAGTAAAGAAAAGATATATAGATCTTTTTTTAAAAATTTCTTTTTGTCCCTACACCTAATTTTATTATGTTCTAACATTTAATGTTTTATTGTTCTAATTATTTCTGTAAGGTTATGTAGGGAACGACTTCCAAATGCATTAATAATTGGATATATAGTTAATCTATAAATAATCACTATGATTTATCTTTTTCTGGAATTATCTATGAATCTTCCCTAATTCTCGGCTACTATAATAAATATGATATATAGCTATAAAATTATTTTCTACAATACGAAAGTTATCACAAATTTATTTATTTATTATTATAAAAATTATATTTTATATTTAAATACGTGAAGAAATAAAAGGCATTATCAGAATTGCTAGCTAGTTGTATTTCATGTGGAGGGGAATTGTATTCTCTTTGATGAAGTTGCTCGTGTTGTTCGCTTTCATTACAAGCTAGTATTACATTGTGTGCGGCCTCTAAAGTATCCCAATTAAAAGCTTTTGCTTCTCTTTGAAGTTTTTAAGGATACCATAAAAGATTCTCTTTTTTTTCACATGAAAAAAGAAGAAGTTACCTAATCAAATTAACAAAAGTAAAAGATATCAATGTGAGTTATGGTGCAGTGGTGAAACTGCTTCAATCTCAATCGGAGGTCTCAGGTTCGAGCCTTGAGTATGGAGAAAATCTTGTTGAGAGCATCACCTTCAAATGAACCCTGCCATGTGTGATCCGAATTTAATTGGGACTCCGGATAAAAACAAAAGTAAAAGAGAAAGGTAAAAATATAGAGGAGTATATATATTATATACAGAGAGAGTGAGACAAATCACTTATGTATTTTTTTTTTTAATTAAGTATTAATAAGGTATACATAATATTGATGATATAATACTTTTTTTTTACATTATCAAGTACTACGATATGATTCATCAAGTAGTAATGTTTGTAATCTATCTTATACTTCAGGTTACTAATTAATCTTCCTTAATTATAATTAGTTATATATCCAGATCTAGTAATTATCTTTTGGACGACATAATTATTGAAAACAGAGAGACGATTTGGGAATTTCTATTTCTTATTACTCAATCATGTTAAGAATGTGTTACAAGTGTAAGCTCCTAGATATACAATATAATCAGCAGTAAAACTGTGCACCATAACTAACTAACAACTTCTAACTACTTGAAGTCAATTTACAATGAAGTCCCTAACTAACTTTATGAATGACTAACTAACTAACTAATTGAACTACTATCTTCAATAATAATACTATAAATCCTTTTTATAAGAGTTTAAATAGTCTATAAGAAATAAAAGTTTTTTCCACCACGAATTGATGAAAAAATTTGTGTTATAAAACATAATTTCTCCGCTCATTTTCTATAGAAAACCAATTATAGGAAAATGGGAAACATATCGATAGATCTAAATTAAATCTTATGCCATCAAAGTTGACATCAAGCTATTGACCTTTTATTTACCTCTTCCTTCGTATAATGACGTCTTTTATAAGAAAATATTTTTTTACTATATTTTCTTTTCTCACCATTCAATCAAAATATATGTAAAAATAGCCACGAAATATTTTTAGTGAAAAATAATGATATGTTAAAAGTATTATATACACATCATTGGTATAAACACTACAACAAAAATAACTTTTAGCGGCAATAAATATAGACATTAATAACGAGTGCTAAAGTCTTTACCGGCATTAGTTAAGTGTCATTAGAACCAATGTCGCTAAAGACTTTAGGGACATATACAAAGAGTGCTAATTGCCTCTAAAAATACGATTTTAGAGACAATTAAATTATTACCGCTAATTAACTGCCACTAATGATCATTTTTGATGTAGTAAAAAATAATTTGTCATCATGTCCCCCAAAGCATATTTCTAAACAAGTCTTCTAAAAATATAAAATTTGCGATCTTGAAAAATAAGGTGCGTAACCTTTTACACTAACAACAACATATGTGTAAATTAAACTCTTTTTTGTAGTGAGTATGAAAATTAAAATTAACTGAACTCTTTTGAATAAAGAAGGAACATGCAAAAGAGATTAATTAGTTTATGTTGGTGTTGACAAATATATTCTGCAGGAACTTCTAATATAAGTATACGCAAGGAATCGTAAGGATTAAGAGTTCAAACTTAACCTTAACTTTTAATATAAAAAAGATAAGATACTTTTGTCCCATGATCACATAGGGTCCCTCTTCTACACCTCACAAAAGATTTTATTTATTTTTTTAAAAAAAAAGCTGCATTTAGAAAATTCTTTTCCTTTGCTCTTACTATAAATACTCACTACGTACTGAATGCTTCTACTCATCAGTACTCTTCCAAGAAAGTCTCTCGATTCGTTCTCTCTTAAATAAATAAAGCTTGTGTTGATCGAGTCGAATAATTTAATAATTAATTGATGGACAAGTTCAATTTTGTGAAAGATGGAGCGATAAAGCTACCTCCTGGTTTTCGATTTCAACCTACGGATGAAGAAATTGTGTTTCAATACTTGATACGTAAAACATTTTCTTGTCCCTTGCCTGCTTCTATTATCCCTGAAATCAATATTTGCAGTAACGATCCCTGGGATTTGCCTGGTAATTAACTTCTCACCCCTCTAACTCTTTCCTACTTCACTTTCGTCCCTTTTTGTTGTTAATTAGTTGCATTATGCATGCAAAATGATTTGCTTATTCTTGTACTAATCGGTACTGACAGTGTAAAGAATTTTTATGTTATCGAAACAGGTGACATAGAGCAGGATAGATATTTTTTCAGCAACAAGGAAGCTAAATATAGGAATGGTAATAGAGCAAACAGGGCAACTATAGGTGGCTATTGGAAGCCAACTGGTTTAGATAAACAAATTATATGCAGTAAAAGAAAGCCAATTATTGGGATGAAGAAAACTCTTGTTTTCTATAAAGGAAAGACTACTTCTCAAGCTTATAGAACTGATTGGATTATGCATGAATATCGTCTTGTTCTTCCCAACAATTCATCATCCAATTTACATTCCCATATCAAGAAATCTTCTCAGGTATATAATGCCCCATTTTCCTCTTCTATAAGGAATTGATTACGTCCTCCATCTGTTTCAATATATGTAACACTTTTTAAAAAAAAAAAGTTAAATTAGTCAAAAAGAACATGACATTTTTTTGTATGATAACATATATACGAGTATAATTCCACATATGAGGTATAGAAAAAGTATGATGTATGCAGATCTTATCAGTGAGTTATATCAATTTTAACTTCAACGATACGAATATATATATGACTTGTATTTAGATCACAAGTTCCCAAAAATTTCTTTTTATTCTTAAATTTTGTACTCAGTTAAACACTGACTTTACACTCTAAAGAGAGTAATATATATATACACTACAATCATATTTATCAGTGGCATGCATAGAGTGTTAGGTCTATTGTCACAATTTGACTGACTCAAGTGGGGGTTTCTAAAGTTTGAATTTATTTCATGTCCAAAATAAATATTTACATTCATTTATTTATTCAAAATGCATGGATCATGACACCCCTTAATAAATAAAAAATGTCTCTCTAGCTAGCTAGCTGTTGTCAAATGTTTAATCTAAATTATCTATTTTGCATTTTGCAGAATTCATTGGTTCAAATAGGAAATTGGGTTCTTTGTCATATATTTTTGAAGAAGAGAAATGGAAAATGTGATAAAGAAATTATTGAGGGTGATTATCATGATGATAATTACAAGGCTAATGATGAACATAATATAGTCCAACCAATAGTGTATTATGATTTTATGAGGGAAGATAATTTGAGTGATACTAGAGCTGCAGCTTCCTCTTGTTCTTCTTCTTTGAGCATTAATGATGATGCAAATGAGGTTTCTTCATGTCCAAGTAGTCTACTACAACATCAACAACCTCTTTAATTCATAATATTGTACTTTTCTTGTTTTCCCATTGTTTAATGCAATAATATTAATTTTCTTCGAACAAATTAAAAGAAGAATTATCAGTGTTCGAGAGATACTTTATTTTCTTTCTATCGCATTAATTTTCAACATTTGACAAATGGTTATTTTTGTCCACGTGCTTTGTTAAGAGTTACTATAGTATATTAATTCGCTTTAGCACGCCTTAATTTTATTCTTTAGATAATTGGAAGTTAAACTAATTCAAATGCTGATTTTGTAAATAATAGTACATATATATGTAGTGTTAGAGTTTATTTTTAATTGTCCGGAAAAAGAATAATCCATTTATTATTGCTTACACTCAATATTTAATATACTTCTGATACAAGGGCCCTCTGTTATACAAAATAGAGGGAAATGGTTAATGATACCCCTCTAATATATTTGAATATTTTAATTCGAGAAGTAAATTTGAACATTTTTTCTCAATTATGTTGACACGTGGATTCAACCCTGTAAATCCTAGAATGTAACTCTAAGAACTTCAGTTAAAATAAAGAGCAAATACAAGACGATTTGCTATGATAAGAATATAATTTGAATGATTTCAAAGTATAATAGAATAAAATTAAGATATTTTATATAGTAAACGAATATAAATCTGAACCTTGAATATTTTTCTAAAATTTAATTACTTAATCCACTGGCAATTTTAAAATCATTAGATTTCCGGAAGTAGTATTATATATAACTAACCTTTACTTACATATACTTCTTCCGTTGATTTTTAATTTTTATCTATATTTCGCTTCTCGAGATGCAATATGCATGTGGATGGGAAAATTAAAAAAGACACTTAAGGCAAAGAAGTCAACTAATGCAATGAAAAAAAGGGGAATTATTTCTAAAAAGTGAACACAAGTATCCAACTTTTAGACATGATTTTCTAGCTAGATGAAGTTGTGCTATGTACGAATAAAAAGAGTGTAACTTTTTGTTATTTTTCAGCCCAAAAAATGATAAAAACATAAAGCAGGGGTTGGGGAAGAAGCAAGCAAGGTATATACTCTTTTCTTTTACTGTTTTTATGTGCTAAATATATTCTAATCTTTTTATTTCATTTTATTTTTCTATACTACGAAGCCAAAGAACATTTGCACATGCGCCACTTTCTTCTTTCTTTTAGCGGAAAACTATTTAAAAAAAAAAAAAGTTTTCCAAATAAATGTAAAGCCGCAAAGTTTTTCTTTAACACCTTTTTTATTAAATTTCATTTGATGTGGGATGGTAGAGCTGTCAAAATTTAGCCCAAATTCGTATAACTTGTACCCACCCACTTAAAGTTTGATGGATTTTGATTTTAATTAGTATTGATATAAATAGTTAAGGAGTATTTATTTTGTTCGAGCAATTATAATGTAACTTTTGATAAATAGTTGGAGTCTGCAAATATTTCAACAAGTGATATCAATTATTAAGGAGTAGTTATTTTGTTCGAACGATTATAATGTAACTTTTGATAAATAGTTGGAGTATGCAAATTTTTCAACAAGTGATATCAACATTCGAATTAAGAAGAAACAAATGAATAAATCATTATTATGACAAGTAGCGTCATTTTTTTCACAATTATACCAATATTTCAATTTTTGCTAATAGTTTATTTAGTAAAAAAGTTCGACAAACCGCTTGAGGTAAGGTGTATCTGTCCATGTTGATAGGTATAAATTTTTTTACATAAGCACCTTGATAGATGCTAATGAATAATCTGATAGAAATGATAATTAACCAATTTTATCACAAATTAAAATTTAGTTATATGCACGCATATAATTAACTTATATCCATTGTAATTATACTAATTAAAGAGTATTATAACAGGCTAATGTGATGATGTGAAGAATTATATAACTTAAATCCTCATCATGTTAAGTTAAGGTCACAATATTATGCACATACCTAGTAATATTCCTCAACTACAAGTGGAAAAAGTTCAGTTCTTGAGTTAGAAATATACAGATAAATTAAAATACAAAATAGTTGAAACGTGATTTTTAGGGGTTAGATGGGTTGAATCGTGATTATATTGATATTCAATACATGAGTCCGGAGACTAAAGGGCAAAAAAAATTGTCAAAAATTCCAAAAGGGCACATCACTTTTTTTTTAACCAAAAGGGCAAAATCGCTGCTGACGCAGCGATTTTCCTCTGACAAAATCGCTGCTTGGGCAGCGATTTCGTCTAAAAATTTTATTTTATTTTGTTTTTATTAAAAATCGCTGCCATAGCAGCGATTTTGTAAAAAAAAAAATTTCTTTTTCTTTTATTAAAAATCGCTGCGATTTTGTAATATTTTTAATTAAAAATCGCTACTTTTTTCTTTAAAAAAACTAAAATGGCAAATAAAAAAAAAAATTAACCGA